>OZ026838.1:33666911-33885496 GCA_964023205.1 Lutraria lutraria
GAACGATGTTGTTTTTTCATTAGTGGCACTCACATCGACCCCGTTCCCCGCTAAAGTCAAGTATGACCGAGCTAAAACAAAGAGAACATAATATAAAATACAAGTGTCAGCTAAAACAAAGCAGTGACATATACATAAAATAATAGTCTGTCAATGAGTAAAGTACTAGTTTAAGTATTGCTTATCATATATAAACATGTATATATATTATGAAACATACTGTATTGTGATATTCAGATATTTGTTACAGTACAACCTCTCCAAAGCAACGTCCTTTGGGAGTAGCAATCTTATGCCGTTGTCGAGAGGTTGTTGCTCTAGAGAGATTAGATTAATACTTAAATCGTGCAGTGAAAAAAATCTTCCTGTTGTTGAAGTGAGATTGTTAACTGTATTTGACATACAGTAAAGTTCCACCTAACGACCGGTCCGATAATAAGACCGTTCCGCTATTACGACCACTTTCCTAAAGAACCAAAAATTTCCCTTCTCATTTCAATGATTTAAAGGTCCGTAAATACGACCGGTCCGCTATTCCGTATTACGACCACTTTATTGGACCCAATCTGTTAATTACTGCAGTATTAAGTCCCACTAAAGCGACCGTGAACAAGTCGATAATTATCCGTCTGTATACATTTCACACCTAGCGCAGGGGTCTGGTTGTTGTTGTATGTTTATTGTTAACGACATACACTGATAGGCTAATTTACGGTATTTACGACATGCGACTACTTTATGATACGCTGTTATTGTTTGTAGTGGAGAAGGGTCTAAAATGTGTAATTGTTAAGCAATTAATTAGTATCATAGGGGATTATCGGACTGATGGTATAGACATTAAATCGAGAGGTGTTATCAAACACGTGGTCCCTGGTTTAATTGTTGATTTTGACAGTATTTTACACGATTCAGATTGGATTAAATCACTAAAGCAATTAATCACATTCGTACTATTTTGCTTACATCATTTAATGATGAACAGTAAAAGAAATGGTGTATGGTGATGAGACATGATCAGATAAATGGTGAAATAGACAATATCAAACGGTCATTATGAATATTATCAAGAAATGTATGAAACTATCACGAATTTATTTTGTATATATGTCATCACAATTTTTTATATAGTGTCAGTTTAAAATATATTTATGAAGTTGTTTAGATGTGTACTTATATTGGTTTACAGTGGATACCTCGTCATTAATTATTTACATAATATCATGATGATTAATATCAAAGTTTTGAAGTGTTCAGCCTAACATTGTGTTGAAGATAAAGAAGAAAAAATGCTCGCGTTTAATATTGGAACAGGGTGTTTCATTATATGTGATACCACTACGACAGTTTATAACTTTTGATTGCATCAGCCGTTTTCCCTGATTCAAAAACACATTCAAAGGAGATATATACATTTTTTGTACAGAAATTACAGACCTATAGCTTATTTTTTTACATAAGTGCACTGCTTACATTTTTTACAACAGATGCTCGATGTGACGTCCATTTTGCTCCAAAACAACAACAAATCAAAGTACTGAAAGTGCTGTCGGAACTTGATTTTTTCATATGAGTGTTGCTCATACTGGTGTTGCTCGCAACACAACAATGACTGTTAGCAGAAATCCTAAATTAGGAACTTTACAGTTGAAGGATATTCATTCTTAGTAATTAACATACACTATCTCAATACTGCCATCTATTTATGTACATATTCTGATATTCATATGCTAAATTCCATCAACCTAGCATGAAGGTTATCAGATATTTCTGCCCATTATCCAGACTATAACTTTCCGAATCCATCGGTATCAAATCAAGCATTGTAGTTACTGATATAATACATACCGAAAAGCTTTTTAAAACGCTCCATTTTAATAACATATCTTGATTATGACCACATATCATTTTAAATGCACACTGTAATGTTAGAAACGAATTAAAATCGAACTATATTATTCTTTTAGTGACGATTGTTTTAGATTTTTTTCAGAAAATCTATATTTGGTATGTGAAATATATTTAAACTTAATATAATGACGTTGGACTATATGGCAGGTTTTGAAGTGAAAAAAGTTTATTGTAAAAAATTATAGCTATTCGAAAACGAGCCGTTATACGGCGATATTTGCCGATCTCGCTGCAGAATATACCGACATCGCACGATTTCGCTAAGTTCCATTACGATCCTTCTGTCTTAACAACAAAATACCCTTCACATACTGTGAACCGACATAATAATTGTGATCAATTTTACAATAACTGTTATTGGTAGCTTAATCATTTCTTCGCAAATTTATGTGTACCGCCATTCTGTTCTCTGCACTTCGACGGGAAAACCCCACATTCTGTTTTTTTTAGAATTTATCTAACTACATGTAGCTTTAGCCGGTAGCATCGATCGATACGCGTTATTGTTATAAACCTTAACACTGATCATGTCAAAAAGTCACATATAACACATACATCAAAAGTAGATTAATGCAATTGCATGCATACTTCTATGGAGAAATTACTGACCTATTGAACGAAAGCCGAACGTAGAACTATTTTATGCTAAACTAGTTGGTTTCCGTTCCCAATCTTACAGCACACAATAGAGTGAGAGTGTGAACGGGAACCATGACAGTTATGGAGCCCACGGCATGTAAATAAGCCATCGATAGCAAAGGAATTTGATTGAAAAACCCATATAGTATCACATATTATGAAACAACCTTTACGAGTATTGTTAATCGACATAAATAATGTATGGTTATAAATGCCCTATCTATCATGCGCGCATGAATTTTAATGCCGACCGAAGTACTACGTTTTTCTACATCCGACATGCAATTGTTAAACTAGTTCCCGTACCATGTCGCTGTGCAATTATATGTAAGTTCAGTTTCCATGAGTATTTTCAGTACTTTGATTTATGCTTCCTAGTAGCAGATTAAGACGTAATCGACAAAATATTAGACATCCAATTATTAGTACGTTTTAAACCACGGATTGACGAAGTAAAAAATTGAAAATACTAATATTAATTTTACAGTATTATCTTTATTGAACAAATTTCTAAACAACATGGGCCTCCATGGTCGAGTGGTTATTGACTCTGACTCGTCGCCTCTGTGAGTTCAAATCCCAACCGGGACCAGATAAATTTCACATGTGACAGCTAGCTATTAGAGGAAAGGTCGGTCGTTCTACCAGGTGGTCTGCCTCCATTGTAAAAGCCAGAAAAGCCATAAGTTCCAAGCTATTGGTGCGAAGTTAACCCCAGACAGAAGCTGAAATACTGTTAAAAACAGGCGTAAAACTGAAATAAAGAAACTAATTTTGGAATGGGTAATCTGCCTTGTTTAGCAAAGTCTAGCCTACAGAAGATCCTATAACTTGCAATATCAAAACTGTATGACACGCTTATCACAATCTATATATCGTCACGATATTCATTTTTGTAATCAGTAAAAAATCACTCAAATGGTATTGTTATTGTTATATTGTATTGAGAAATGGTTTGTTCAGTTTTTATCATTCAAATTGTTTGTGATTTAAAGTACATAGAAATACTCAAAGTTTCGAAATGTTTCGTGTAGAACATTACTAAATAAATGAAGTTAGGCATGCACTAATCATAATATATCATGCAGAATAGAATGAAGCATTAAAATGATTACATATGCATACACAGTCTCTTAAAGAGACAAGGTTTTGGCATTTTGTCCATAATGTATGGTGGCTGATTTAGGCCATGTAGTATTTTTCGCTTTTTCGCTACAAATGCGAAAATGCGGAAGCACAAATAAACAGCAAAGTTAGACCTGATCGTGTCTTCGTGTTTTCGCCATTTTACCTAAAAATGAGAAAGGACGACAAAAGAAAAGCGACAATACGACCCTTTCGCTTTTTTCGCACGAAAATACTAAAAAGCGAAAACACGACAAAGGGACAAAGAAATCACGAAAATACGACATTGCATAAATCAGCAACTATAGCAAGGCTTATGTGAATGAAATAAGACATTGTCAATCTGAATATATTACAAAGCAAGCTGAAGCAGCATAATCATATTTGTCTAATAAGAGTAAGATAATGTCCAAAATTTGTTTTTACGATGTTCACAAAATTGCGAAAAAAGTCATTCGATTAGACATAAGTTTAATAGGTCGCAGCCGAGTAGATAATACCAGAGGAAATTTCCATTTCAGGAAAAATGGGCACTCCTGACATAGTAGAAACTCCTTGGAGGAAAACTGTTAATTGGTCAAATGTGTTCGAAGTAAGAACTCTTAACAATTCATGTTAAATACAGGAGGTGTACATTTGTGCTCTCAAAGTCATTTCGATGTACAATATTGTTTATATATATTATAACTTGCGTTGGATTTCCTCGAAGATAATTTCTTGTATTCAATGAGATTTTATCATACTATGTGACTACGTTATGCAATATTTTCTTGCTACAACTTTACGACCTATTTTTCCCAAACACAGTGCTGTCCGTTCGAGGAAGCACAAACAAATCAATAAATTCAATTGAATTATTCATATTGTAAGATACCGAAATGATAAACAAAATGTATTTATTAATACAATGGCCACTTTCTAGGAACGACAACGGTTGAAAGAAGAGATTGAGCATTACAAACCACTTGGTGATTTACTGACGAGAGATGTCTCATTCCCACAAGTCAACATTCTTCTCTTTGGTGCGTCTGGTGACGGCAAATCAAGCGTTTTCAACACAATTATCTCAGTATTTCGTGAAAAGATATTTAATGTGGCTAGGTGTGGTTATGGAGATCACACTATTACAACAAAAGTAGGTACACAAAGATAATATTCATCGCCTAATGTAATACCGATTTACTTTACCATCTTTGAAAAATACATGCCAACGTCTGTTGAAACAAAGACATGATGTCACCGTAGTTGTCTAACCTGAACCTGTTCACTTAATAAATATGTCCTGTAAACCTTTTTTCAGTTTTGGAGGTATCCAATAATGTCTGGAAGCGCCGCACAAAACAAAAAACTGAAGTTTCGAATCTGTGACGTTCGCGGATTGGAGACAGATCATCTGATGGTAAAGGACAACATGAGATTTGTTCTGGAAGGAAATATTCCTGATAGATTCCAGGTTTGGTTGCTTTTTAGAAATCATTTGAATGCACGACTTATTTACATACATATAAATAATACGCTTAGAATAGAGTAACATATTAGTCTGAACGTATTTTTGTCCTCAATATTATAAATGTACCACATTAGCCTGTCGATATTTGGTAATTAATCTACATGCATATTACTGTCATTAGATCCACACTTTTTCATAACAATGACTGCAAAGTTCATGATATTAGAATTACGACTGACCCTTTTCATGTAAAAGTGCTCGGACAAATTCTTTAAAATTACTACTGACCATGTTCATTAAAAATATTCCAATAATATATTCAGTTTGACCCATCTGGGAACATCTGTTCTGATATGCCTGGTTTTAACAAACATCCTTCGCTACATGAACGAATTCATTGCGTAGCAATTATCCAAGATGCTTCTGTTGTGGACGCTGTAAACGACTCTGATGTAACAAGGAATATTAAAGAAATGCAGACCGTTATGAACAGTCTTGGTTCGTATTCTTTTTTCTTTGTTAAGACTTTCTAAAAATCACTAGAAAATGAATCTGAAATCTTTCCATGTAACATTACATAATTATATAAAACAGCCCTGATAATATGGACCAAACTTTTACTGTCCTGGATGCGGTCATTTTGCAAGTTATAATCTAAACTAATCATTCAGAAATTCAGATAATTAGAATAATAATATTATTCGTAGTAGTACAAGAGGGTACAAGTTTGGTTAACACACCGACAAATTAACTATCTAGTAACTTAAAACGTCGTGTCTGAAAATATTTCCTTTAGTTTGCTTTGTAATTCTAAGTTTTTATATTAAACCTTAAACAGACGTACCACAATGTGTAATTCTGACGAAAATTGATACTATTAGTGAAGAAATACGTGACGATGTAGATAAAGCCTTCTGCAGTACAAGAGTTAAAGGTTGTGTTGGGAAGGTATGTTCTGATTATGTTTTAGCATATAATTGGTGGCTTAATCCAGAAAAAAATTGTATAACATTTACAACAGAATTATCCCAATATTCAAAACAGATAGGTCAACGAATTTGGAAATAATGTCCGCGTAGTTATTTCAACTCAGTGCGAATGATAATATCTTTTTTAATTCTGTTACAGAAAAAGACAGGACATTGGAGAGCTGTTTTGATTTGCTTTGTAAAAAACATGATTATATTGACTTCGATTTTGTAAAACGTATATATGATATCGTTTTTAGCTTTTATTCATGCGTATATTCTTCACATTCTTTCCTAACGTTTTTTTATTATCTAAAAGGTCTCCGAGATGCTTGGTATCCCACGGAATCAAATCTTTCCAATGAAGAACTATGAAAGTGAGACAGAAAACGACCCTTGCATGGATGAAATGGCACTTCTAACATTAAAAGGAATCCTGACCAATTGTGATGCATACCTTTGTAATCATTATGAAACGATACAAGGTTCATACCGAGAAGGAGAGCGATGATAAATACATAAAACAAGGAACAATTCTATGAACTATTTTTTAAAATGTGTAATATATACAAAAACTAATTACTAAATAAACGAAGTTAGGCATGCACTAATCATAATATATCATGCAGAATAGAATAAAGCATTAAAATGATTACATATGCATACACAGTCTCTTAAAGAGACAAGGTTTTGGCATTTTGTCCATAATGTATGGTGGCTGATTTAGGCCATGTAGTATTTTTCGCTTTTTCGCTACAAATGCGAAAATGCGGAAGCACAAATAAACAGCAAAGTTAGACCTGATCGTGTCTTCGTGTTTTCGCCATTTTACCTAAAAATGAGAAAGGACGACAAAAGAAAAGCGACAATACGACCCTTTCGCCTTTTTCGCACGAAAATACTAAAAAGCGAAAACACGACAAAGGGACAAAGAAATCACGAAAATACGACATTGCATAAATCAGCAACTATAGTAAGGCTTATGTGAATGAAATAAGACATTGTCAATCTGAATATATTACAAAGCAAGCTGAAGCAGCATAATCATATTTGTCTAATAAGAGTAAGATAATGTCCAAAATTTGTTTTTACGATGTTCACAAAATTGCGAAAAGAGTCATTCGATTAGACATAAGTTTAATAGGTCGCAGCCGAGTAGATAATACCAGAGGAAATTTCCATTTCAGGAAAAATGGGCACTCCTGACATAGTAGAAACTCCTTGGAGGAAAACTGTTAATTGGTCAAATGTGTTCGAAGTAAGAACTCTTAATAATTCATGTTAAATACAGGAGGTGTACATTTGTGCTCTCAAAGTCATTTCGATGTACAATATTGTTTATATATATAACTTGCGTTGGATTTCCTCGAAGATAATTTCTTGTATTCAATGAGATTTTATCATACTATGTGACTACGTTATGCAATATTTTCTTGCTACAACTTTACGACCTATTTTTCCCAAACACAGTGCTGTCCGTTCGAGGAAGCACAAACAAATCAATAAATTCAATTGAATTATTCATATTGTAAGATACCGAAATGATAAACAAAATGTATTTATTAATACAATGGCCACTTTCTAGGAACGACAACGGTTGAAAGAAGAGCTTGAGCATTACAAACCACTTGGTGATTTACTGACGAGAGATGTCTCATTCCCACAAGTCAACATTCTTCTCTTTGGTGCGTCTGGTGACGGCAAATCAAGCGTTTTCAACACAATTATCTCAGTATTTCGTGAAAAGATATTTAATGTGGCTAGGTGTGGTTATGGAGATCACACTATGACAACAAAAGTAGGTACACAAAGATAATATTCATCGCCTAATGTAATACCGATTTACTTTACCATCTTTGAAAAATACATACCAACGTCTGTTGAAACAAAGACATGATGTCACCGTAGTTGTCTAACCTGAACCTGTTCACTTAATGAATATGTCCTGTAAACCTTTTTTCAGTTTTCGATGTATCCAATAATGTCTGGAAGCGCCGCACAAAACAAAAAACTGAAGTTTCGAATCTGTGACGTTCGCGGATTGGAGACAGATCATCTGATGGTAAGGGACAACATGAGATTTGTTCTGGAAGGAAATATTCCTGATAGATTCCAGGTTTGGTTGCTTTTTAGAATTCATTTGAATGCACGACTTATTTACATACATATAAATAATACGCTTAGAATAGAGTAACAGATTAGTCTGAACGTATTTTTGTCCTCAATATTATAAATGTACTTCATTAGCCTGCCGATATTTGGTAATTAATCTACATGCATATTACTGTCATTAGATCCACACTTTTTCATAACAATGACTGCAAAGTTCATGATATTAGAATTACGACTGACCCTTTTCATGTAAAAGTGCTCGGACAAATTCTTTAAAATTACTACTGACCATGTTCATTAAAAATATTCCAATATTATATTCAGTTTGACCCATCTGGGAACATCTCTTCTGATATGCCTGGTTTTAACAAACATCCTTCGCTACATGAACGAATTCATTGCGTAGCAATTATCCAAGATGCTTCTGTTGTGGACGCTGTAAATGACTCTGATGTAACAAGGAATATTAAAGAAATGCAGACCGTTATGACCAGTCTTGGTTCGTATTCTTTTTTCTTTGTTAAGACTTTCATAAAATCACTAGAAATGAATCTGTAATCTTTCCATGTAACATAACATAATTATATAAAACAGCCCTGATATTATGGACCAAAATTTTACTGTCCTGGATGCGGTCACTTTGCAAATTATGACAGTTTAATGACAAACTATTCAGAATTCAGATAATTAGAATAATAATATTATTCGTAGTAGTGCAAGAGGGTACAAGTTAGGTTAACAGACAGACAAATTAACTATCTAGTGACGTAAAACGTCGTGTCTGAAAATATTTCCTTTAGTTTGCTTTGTAATTCTAAGTTTTTATATTAAACCTTAAACAGACGTACCACAATGTGTAATTCTGACGAAAATTGATGCTATTAGTGAAGAAACGCGTGACGATGTAGAGAAAGCCTTCTGCAGTACAAGAGTTAAAGGTACTGTTGGGAAGGTATGTTATGATTTATTTATTTTTTAGCATATCATTGGTGGCATAATCCAGAAAGATATATTTAACATTTACAACAGAATTATCCCGATATTCAAAACACTTTAGGTCTACGAATTTGGAAATAATGTCCTTAGTCATTTCAACTCAGTGCGAATGATAATATCTTTTTAATTCTGCTACAAATATAGACTCATTGGAGAACTGTTTGTTGTTTTGTAAAAGACATGATTATTTGACGTCGATTGTTTCATACGTATACAATATCATTTTTAGCTTTTATACATGCGTATATTCTTCACATTCTTTCCTAACGTTAATTTTATTATTCAAAAGGTCTCCGAGATGCTTGGAATCCCAAGAAATCAAATCTTTCCAATGAAAAACTACGAGAGTGAGACAGAAAACGACCCTTGCATTGATGAAATGGCACTTCTGACATTAAAGGGAATTCTGACCAATTGTGATGCATACCTTTGTAATCATTATGAAACGATACAAGGTTCATACAGAGAAGGAGAGCGATGATAAATACATAAAACAAGGAACAATACTATGAATAATTATAAAAATGAGTCATGTATACATAAAACAAAGAACAATACTATGTTTTACTATAAAAATTTGTAATATACACAGAATACATGGAACAATACTGTGCACTCTTAATAAAATGTGTAATGTATACAAAAGCATATAGCATTATTATGATTTTTTTTTTCAAAATGTGCAAGGCATACAAAACATGCAACATTGCTATGAACTATTATAAAAATGTGTAATGTATACAAAAACATGTAATATTACTATGAAATATTATAAAAATGTGTAATATATACAAAAAACATGTAACATTACTATGAACTATTATAAAAATGTGTAATGTATACAAAAACATGTAACATTACTATGAAATATTATAAAAATGTGTAATGTATACAAAAAACATGTAACATTACTATGAACTATTATAAAAATGTGTAATGTATACAAAAAACATGTAACATTACTATGAAATATTATAAAAATGTGTAATATATACAAAAAACATGTAACATTACTATGAACTATTATAAAAATGTGTAATGCATACAAAAAACATGTAACAATACTATGAACTATTATAAAAATGTGTAATGCATACAAAAACATGTAACATTACTATGAACTATTATAAAAATGTGTAATATATACAAAAAACATGTAAAATTACTATGAACTATTATAAAAATGTGTAATGTATACAAAAACATGTAACATTACTATGAAATATTATAAAAATGTGTAATGTATACAAAAAACATGTAACATTACTATGAACTATTATAAAAATGTGTAATGCATACAAAAAACATGTAACAATACTATGAACTATTATAAAAATGTGTAATGCATACAAAAAACATGTTACATTATACCTATGAACTATTATAAAAATGTGTAATGTATACAAAAAACATGTAACATTACTATGAACTATTATAAAAATGTGTAATGTATACAAAAAACATGTAACATTACAATGAAATATTATAAAATGTGAATGGAAAAATACTATGAACTATTAAAAATCTGCAAAAAAAATGAAACAATACAATAACATCGTACTATATTGCCATAAAAAGTTTGGAAACTGATGCCAGTAACAAGATTCGCAAAACTCTTGATATGTGACAGGATTCTAAAAATAAATAGCTGTATGAAATACAAATCGATTTGGTGACAACCCAGCATGCATTGTACATGGTTGTATCTTTATGTATCGGTGTATCACATTCGTTTTTGTACAGCATTACAGTATTTGTGACATGTTCTGTTTTTATCGTTTTCTTTAAAGTGCGACTATATTATTGTATTGTATGCATTCATTGTCAACCTTAAATACACTTTGTACAAGTATATTAGTCTGTTTTTCCTCATAGTTGTACATCTGTACCTAATATCATTTACATAATTAGTATGTAGTACTGGATACTTACTAGTCACAAGAGTTTTGTAGGCGCTGTGAGTTGACTTGAATGACAATGGTTAAGACCCTTTCTGTTCTGGAAAGTTTCACTTTTTCAGGAATAATTCTTCCGTGATGAACAACCAGAAATACAAAATACCCGGCTTGAACCGACTATTTGAACTTCTCATTTGTCGTAAGAATAATGACAGAACTTAAATATTGCCTTTATTTAGGATTGTATAAGTTTTATCCACAGACACAGTTTAATGATTGAGGAGAATCGAAGCGATTGAGAAAATATGTAGCACTTGTTAATTTATTAAAGAGTCATGTATTATTCCATTCTGTTTGGTGATGTTGGTACCCGGGAATAAAGCGTTTTCAATGCATTTGTCTCGGCCTTTCAGTCAGTGTGGCTAGGGACGGTTTTAGAAACCATTTTTAACCATAAATACAGAAAACATGAAACAATACCATGAACTATCTCAAAAACTGGTCGGTTGACAATAACATGCGCTATAGATGGAATTCTAATGCCACAATCCTAGTTTTGTTCCTTTAATATTGTTTGAAAATATGGGCACGTAAACTGCAACACGATAAGTCAACATCCGGGCATGTTTAGTGTGAGGAAGTATCTTGATGTATGGATTTATCACACTTGTTTCTGTTCCATTGTCCTAAGGATGTAGTTCGCTATATGTAGTGCTACGATGTACATTGTATATACATTGTAGTATAAAAAAATAACACGGCACATCCTCTCCAAAAGGAACACCCGTTGGGAGAAGCAAAATTATGTTTTTGTTGAGAGGTTAAATTAAGAGTTGAATCATGCAGGGGGAAAGACATGCTGTTGTTGAAGGGAAGTTGTTGCTCAAGAGAGGGTCGCTCTGGAGAGGTACCGTATACCAAAGAATACATGGTTGGTGCCGAGATGAAAATGGTTGGTGGGGTTTAGAAAGCTGAAATGGGCGAACCATGTATGGAATGTAGATATGCAAACCGACTGTAGAAGTTAAAACATTTCACTTTTTTTAATGAAATGCATCCTTCTAATATCAATTGTAGATTTTTTGTGTGAAAAATACACTTAAAACTCACACTTTCTTATAGATCACGTTAAGAAAACACACATTTCCCAACAAACATTGAACACATTTTGAGTCAAACATACAAGAATTAAATAGCTTTCCAAGTGAAAGAAGTATGAGCACAATCAACATTCAATGAGAGCCAAGTGAACAATCATCAAATTTGAATAAGAAATGTAGCATATTTATTATTTTTTCCAACAGGTGAGTTCAATTAGTCTACATTTTATACAAATATGATTTCAGAAACGATAAAGATTACTTGATAAGCAGTGACAAATAAATGATTACGTTGATGATTGATAACCGGTTATGGCGTTTGGAACTTGAGAAGCTGCATGGTAGAATATATACAAATACAACATAATAAGAGATATCGTAAAATGACTTGTATTGCAGAAAACCGAAAGAGCATGTTAAGACATAGTAACAGATGATATTTTCAAAACTATTTGGGCTGAGAAAGTGCTCATGTAAGTTAACAATATCAAAAGCAGCAATTCAACTGAAAACAAAACCATATGTTTACATCTTGAAATATATATATATAAGCATTTCATATACTAGTACTAAATAAGGACTTTTGCTACAGTTTTTTTCACATAGACATGCAGTAGACAGAATTCGAATGGAAACTGTTTAACATATTTTTTAAACTTTGATCATAGCATAATTACGAGTATGATGACAGAAACATTTTAAGAGAAAAAATGGGTGTCACTGATCTTGTTTTTGAGTTATCTGTCCTTGAACTCGAATTGTTTGCTTATTGTAGGCCATTTCAGGCCACAAAATAATATGGAGGATGAGAGGAGAAGGTGGTAATTTTGACGTACTAGTATGTGAAAAACAAAGTAATCAGACAAGGTTCTTTGTCTCAAAATAATTATGCCGAGCACATGTACATGCGAGAGGTTAGCGTGGTGGTCAGCTGATGTAAAAAATACTTTATTTCTCCGGTCATTATCATCACGACACAATTTGATGTATTTACATGTACAATGTGTATAATATATATGCTGTGTAATGTCCAGCGTATCAAACATTTCTTATATTTGTGCTTCTACTGTATCATTATATACTAGTACGCGTACAATATAATTACATGTATAAGCATTTTTTGTTATACTAAACTTCAGAGACAATAATATTTGGTGACATGGCGCTTCAAAATTGTACACTTAATCCTGTGATAGGAGAGTCGTAAACTAAAAGTAGAAAACTTAAATTGCTGCACCTATCAGTCACCGATGTTAGGAAACTTTTGTCTAAAATCCGATAAGTTATCAGTCTAGAATAATACGAAATGCATAAAACTGGTTGCACAGACCAGGGACTATATGTAATATAAATTCTCGAGCAGGTCCATTCTCACACAACTTGGACAATTGGGTAAAAAAAAACGATTTTTCTGTACTCCCAGAACTTACTCATTTCCTTAGCATCATATCAGGATACATATAAACTACTGATTTCCAAAATTTTACCAGCAACATATTAACAGTTTTCGAGATTCGGATGTTTAATTGGTCTTGTTGCTGTATTTTTTACTGCATTTTTAAACAGTACCCATGATAGTTCGATGTTATATAACTATGAATTGGTATAACTTTTGTACAAGTAACCAATAAATATCTGTGCAAAATAGGATAAAATATGATATAAGCTCGCGATTTCCCCCCTTGAGTGAGGAATACTTGGATTATGTCATGCTTTTTGAAAATATATCAATAATTTTTACTTCATTTTTGAAAAACTTTGTATTAAGTTGTGAAATAAAACCACTTTAAAGAAGATAAATGTATTTGAACTATTTAATCGAAACAAGTATATGCTTACGATGGTGAAAGCGAATATATTACTCGTCAGACAAACTGATTGAACTTATCACACGAATGAAATGTTGTCCCGTTGATTATTCAAGAGTTGTCCCGTAGATTATAATTCTTTGCGAATTGGACTACGCCATAATGCAAATACGAATATGCATGGTTGCGAATATAATAGTATATGCATCAATTCGATAACTAACCAACATGGCTGAAAATTCATAGATTTGTTGTACGTAATCAACGGGACAACTCTTGAATAATCAACGGGACAACTGCATTTCTCCGTTCCACTTAAATGTGTTATCAGTTTTGCTCGATATATTACGGGGATACTAAACGCAAGACACTGCAAAATACTTATATACATCTTTTTTATACTTTAAGTGCAGTTTGTATTAATATTGAACAATTATATTTTACAAAGATGTAAATACTGACCTACATCGAATATGATTGCGTGCTAAATGCACTCTACACATCTAATCAGACATTATTACACCAAATTTACTTGGGTATTTGAATTCTGCATGCTGTCCGAACATATTTAGAAATTAATAAATGTACATAAATACTTAACAAATTGTTACTGTTATTATCAAAATGTTAGTCCAATAAAAAATCAACGGGACAATCACTACGTAATCAACGAGGCCTTCATTACATAGGACAGAAAACGTCTATGAGACTTTATAAAATAGGGCAGTGGCTTGAAAACGATATATTAATAAGTCAACAAGAAAAATCAGTAACAGCTTATAAATTATAAGCTATTCACCACTTTAGACGATATCAACCCTTACTCGCCTCAAAAACGAAGTTTAGGCGGATGTGTTTTTACCCGTTTTTTTCTGAAATCGATGGCAGACGACAATTATAAACATATGGTTGACGCTTTGAAGCATATATGAGCCCAAATGTATATTATAGCGGCAAGAATGTGCAAGATTTAGTCCTATCCTGACAGTGTGTGTCCCGTTGCTTACGTCCCGTTACTTATGTTAATTTCAAATTTCTAGATTCTAACACAGCAAAATCGAATATTTTTTACACGTATGAAGAAAAGTTTCTGCAATACCTTGGTGGGGAATATAGCTCGTCATGTTAAGCTTTTATACCATCTTTATATGCAATGATATGCATTTCAATTCAGTTTTTGCTACGGACTCGTTGATTATTGCATCAAAATTACGGTAGTAAATTCGGATTTCATGACCTATCCTTTGTTCTCGTATAATACGTAGATATAAATTGAAACCAACATTCATTTTATTACATTTTACGAATTCAAAAAGCACATTAACTATGTCAAAAGTTATTCTTTTGTACATTAAGACTTGAGTGTTAAATGTTGTCCCGTTGATTTCGATAATTTGGAGACACGACCAAAAATGTGTGCATTTTCGTTCATTGATAGATTTTTAAAAAACAAATAGTTCAGCTGGCTGGCATTCATTACTAACTACGAAATATATTCGGTACTGTGCTTGAATTATGTAATAGCTGTTTTACAGGATGGATTTTATTTTGTATTATGTACCTGGAGACACAACATTTTAGACGCACCTGCATAACTATTCCTTCTTAATATAGACAAAAACAGCTATTTATTCACCAAAATGTAAGCTCATTTTTAAGTATTCATATTAATTGTTCACACGAAACAAAGTGTTTACTTTTTTTCCCTTTCATTGAAAATCGTCATCATTTTCTATACTGAGGACATCAATTGTCCAAGTTGTGTGAGAATGGGCCCGCTACAGATACACTGAAAACGTTTTTATGTAAAGCGAATACGTACACATTTAAACCTGTGAACAAAGGCCACCTTTTTGAGAAGTGGTCTTTATTCGGAGGTCATTTTGTTCTATTATCAGCTTTTGAAAGAATGGCCTGCATTCACAGGATGGCCTTTATTCGAAGGTGGCCGCTGACACAGGTTCGACTGTATCATGATCTGAAATATTTGTTTTTAATGAATTCTAATCATTGGTCAACAAATTGTAAACTGCTAAAGTCGAAAAAAGACGAAAATGCACGGCGACTTTAATTCCTAATTCTTTTGACAATGAGTGTCAATAAAAGTACCAAAAATATTGTGGAAGGTGCCGCTTTTAAGTACAGTCAAACTTGAGAACAAATGCCACTCATAGCAAAGACAAATTTAGGCTTTTATTGACAGGTGGCCTTACTCGAAGGTCATTTTGTTCTATATCAATAATCAATAACAGTTTATAAAGAATGGCCTTTATCCATGGAGCATATATGTTTGACTGTACATGTGCAGTACATACGAATGATAAATTTTAACATTTGAAAAGCCAAACCGAATAAAAAGATATTATTAAGTTTTCCAAAAATGCATGTTTTTTTATTCATCATTTATTGTTCACATTGTGTAATTTTTTGTCGATAACTTTTATGAAATTTATTTCCTGACCTAGAGTACAACCTCTGTAGAGCAACACCCTGTGGGAGCTGTAAATATTGGCCGTTGTTTAGAGGTTGTTGCTCTACAGAGGTTAAATTTATAATAAATATCAGCTTAGGGAAATTTTGAAGGTGCTGTTATAGAGAGGTTGTTACTCTACAGAGGGCCGCTCTGGAGAGGTTATACTGTACTTGTATAGTACACTCTAGGTGTATAGACAGAACGTTATCTGAAACTATATGGAAGAAATTAAAACAGAAGAAATGCGGCCTTCGTCGTGAGAAGTGAACATTGTTTCACATCTATAAGATAAAGAAGACCAGTATTCAATAATAAATATCGTATTTGGTGCATATTTCAAAATGGTTTTTAGTAAACATGAATTAGTACATGTTATGGGTATTTTACAAACTGGTTTCCCACATTTACAACAAGGGGGACTACTTTATAAGCTTTATCTCAACTTTCGATTTGAAATCGTTGTAAACTGACTTGAATTACGTCTTAACAATTGATTGAAATTCGCAGGTAATTTCTTATATTTATTCGTACTTCTAATTATATTAAATCTTACTACTAATTATGTTTATTTCTAAAGTTCTACGTGCAGACTCTATTTTTTATGTCTTTTTCTGGCGAGTGTATGTGTAACAGGCGTAATTAATTTATGAAAAATAAAAATTTGTCAATGAAGTTATTTTTCAAATCATTTTTATAACAATTTGTAATGATTATATCGGTATATTATATAATTAAAGTCACTGTTGCTATTTTTTTAATTGACTATATTGGGTTTTATCAATAAGATGTAAATGTTTATTTGTACTTTATTCCATCTGAAAGAAATGGTGTCTATATGTCTATGTTTATTGAAAAAGACCATGTAAAATATACTGGTACATAAATCATCTCAAATGTTACGACTTGATGTTTTAGTTGATTTAAGGGAACTAGGAAGTACGTTACAAAGGAATTTAACCTTCACAACGAAACCGAAAGTAGACTATAAGTGGGTTTTGTATATATTCAACTACGTTCTGTGATGTATGATAATATGTACGTGTATGTAATGTCACATTGATATCTTCAGTATTCATTTTTGCTATATATCAACTAAAATTAGGAACGAAAGTAAAGAACTATTCACTTAATTTATGATCCACGTCAGTCTTTTGTCGGATATAGTCCAGTATCGTTTACCTCCCCTGACTGTATTCAAATAACACGTACAACTAGCCCACTTTTCTGAAATAAACAAGCCATGGGATACATTGCATTTATTATGTAATTAAGTGTCCCGACAAACAATCAATAATTGATTATACATGCCAACTTTCTATTTTTTATGTCTCATATAGAACTTAACCTGCGACATCTCAACTCGAGCTAAGTTAGTGATCAAAGGTTGTACGTTTAAAGGTAAGTACTTGGAATTTATATAGCATGTTATTTATGAGTGCATATACTATGCAGGGGCGGCTCTGACGCTTTGAAAATGAATTGGTAAGATGAAATTTCTTAAACGATTAAAATCGGACTTGAAATGTCCGTATAAACATATCAAATGGCTTTAACTAAGTTTGATTCTTTGATTCAATGTGTACGTTTGGAGGAGCAGTGGTGTAGGGGTAGATCGTCGGACTCGAATCCCGTCAGTGGCGGAATTTGACCGGAAGCTTCACAATTCCTTCTTTCGGTGCGAATACTGGTCAGAATCCAGGAAGCAGTCATCGAGAGTAGTTGATGTAAGTTGCAGTAGCTTGCGCTACAGTCTACAAATCTGTGTAAAATAAATAAGTTTAAACTTAACACGTTTGTAATCTAAATCATTTGTCAAGGACTTATATATACATATATGCAGGTATGTATGTTCTTGCTTTTTTATAACTCTGAATTATCATAATGAAATATGTAGTATTACATTGTTTCCTTTTTAAATTTCGATTCACTATACCCTAAGATCACGTTGTATCTGTATTGTAATTTTCTGGCGCCTGCGTGGTCGAGTGGTTATGGTCCCCTATTAGTAAGCAATAGGCCCTCACCCATGCGAGTTCAAATTCACTCGCGAATAGATAAATTTCTCATGTCATGAAGCTCTAGGCTTATGACAGGTCTGTGGTTCTCTAGCCATGTGAACGCCTGTGGTCTTCATCCACAGGACAAGTTGGATAAAGTCTCAAAATGACTTAATAGTGATGTTGCGACGTTCAACCCCAGTGAAAATAATTCGCATCTACACAACGACCAAATATGTCAAACAAATAAGTGTGTGAATAATGATTATAACGTTACATGTCATGTGTATTTGCTTTTCGCAAAGATTTTGTTCACGTTACACAAGACAAAACCTGATACGAAAAATATTCGTTATAATTAACGTTCTAAAATCTAGATAACGTACAACCAAGGTTCACAGATGCGCAGATATCAGTTTTAAACTATACATGTTTTATATTTATAATCAGTGGTCATATGCGATGTTTACCTATGATAAGAAACGAGTGTTTTAGTTTTCATCCAATATCTACATAGTTTCAACTTCAATTTTCAATAAATCGAACATAGTTTCTCTTTTTAAAAAAAAACATGCACATAAATTTCGAAATAGATGAAGCTACAAATGTACATGAATACATTTTTACCTGTCTACGCATCAAGCTTGCATGATACGTAATATAGCTGACAGTAAAACTAACATCTATAACAAGCTGTTTGCATAGACCTCCTTATTAATCTCTTGTGTCGGCAATTTGTATTTTATGCTAGTGTTCTATGAATACATAGCCAATGCCAATTTGGGACAAACATTGTCATCAGTAGGAAGACAAATGCGTAAATCAAAGCTTTATCAAGGATCTAGTTGGGCGACATATCAAATTGGTTATAACGAATTAAAATATATAGTTATACTATAAAATTTGATAGAATCTATATTTCACCGGGGTCTAACGTCACATAGAGAAACTCGGGTCACTGTCCGGTGAGAACAATGTTATCAGGCGAGGTGATATCGTCCAGGGTGGCGAGCTTTAGCGAGTCACCTTGGACGATATCGCCGAGTCTGATAACATTGTTCGATCCTGAATGTGACCCGAGATTCTATTTATCATGTAACTCATTTTTCGGAGCATTATTTAGTGTCATTTCACCTGAAATTTAGCGTTTAATTCCGCGGCTAGTGTGATTATTACGGTCTCCCGGCAAATCACAAAAACAGTCAACATCCGCAGATAAATAGTTCACTACAATTGGGAAAAATAATAAAAAAAGCTCTCATGGATCAAAAAAATTAATTTCACATTAAAGAAATCATTTGTTAACAATTATCTACAACTCATAAGTAATAGTAGAATTATTTTCTTACTGCTTGATCGGCATTATTTTCGTCCGTATAACTTCAATTTCAATAAATTTACACGATTTTGCGGGAAATACATCGCGCACGGTTGAACAAAATGACGTCATTCTATGACGTACGATTCTCTAGTAAATCACATGTCGACGTTCCAAAGTTACTCCCATTTTTTTCTTTGATGTAAGTTTAGCATTTTGTTAAGTTGCATAAATAAGCATTTCTTGATGATTCTTTGTTTTTATTTATGATAATTTGTGTTCAGATACATTGTATACTATTTTTATATTTCTTATAATAAATTTCTTTGACAAAAAAACACTTGTTTTTTATAATTTAGCAAATAAAATGTTCCATTCATAATTTATGAAAGTAGTCCGTCTTTGTGGGCGGAGCCAAAAAGTGTTCTCAGGCTACTAGCAGCCTATTGACCTGAGAACACATAATGTTCTCAGGTCATGTGTTATCAGGCAGTTACTGTAGCAGTTGCATGATAAACAACAGTCAGGGTCATTCGTCAACAGTCACTGTTTCATCTTTAACGACGAAGGGCGACCATAGGCGTACACTAGTCTGGTTCCCTGTCAACTATTCTTCGATTATATAAGCACGAAGTGTCAGGGGCAGGTAATCCAGACTAAGGCGTACACAAGCTGTGTAGAACCACCAACCTTTTGTAAGCTAGCCAGACAGCTCAAATATAAAACTGTTATGTTAATGTTTTTAAGAAAGTTGCAGCTGAATAAATAATATAATTATAGT
This sequence comes from Lutraria lutraria, assembly GCA_964023205.1. Lineage (NCBI taxonomy): Eukaryota > Metazoa > Mollusca > Bivalvia > Venerida > Mactridae > Lutraria > Lutraria lutraria. The sequence goes on from OZ026838.1 coordinate 33,687,488, forward strand.
CTCACATAACTGTGTCAGCGTAATTGGACTGAATATCTACCGATACATTATATTGAGAAATCTTTTGGAACGAAATACTTGGAGAATAAAGTTGAGATTGAACACAACCTTAGAGCTCGGTTCTAGAACGGCTCCGTACTCATAATGTATACTATTTTCAGGAAAGATGAGCTTGCAAGATATTGATGAAAATGCTTGGAGGAAAACTGTTAATTGGTCTGACATAAACAAGGTACTCGTTGTTAATCGGATACATCAACATCGGACGAATATTTTATACGATGGGCCATACAAAAGTCATAATCATATCATCGTTGCTTTTTTTTAAACGTGGCTAACATTTATTGTAATACATTTTTCGTTTGTTTTGTTTATTTGAGTGTTATGCCCCTTTTCAACAGTCAGAGTCATATGAGGCAGACTGTTCACTAACCATCGATCATGGGAAGAACCAGTACTAGACTTTCATCCTCCGTAAGCAACTGCCTACTTTCTCACATAAAGAGACATGGTCGGTAACTGGGCTCGAACCCACGATCATCTATCAATGAGGTTACTGTGATTTGAAGTCAGCAAGCTTAACCACTCGACCACGTGGCGGGTCTTTAATAAATAAGACGTGAACATAATAATAATCCAATGCCGTCTTTTGTCAGGTTCTGCCAGAGCTGAAGGATCATATTGAACATTACGAACCACTCGGTGACTTTTTGACCGGTGAAGTATCTTTCCCACAAGTGAATATTTTACTGTTTGGAGGAATTGGTGCCGGAAAGTCCAGTGTTTTCAACACGATTAATTCTGTATTTAGGGGCAAAATTTTCAACGTGGCTAGAAGCGGGTATGCAGGCCACAGTTTAACAACTAAAGTAAGTAAATGATTTTTTTATGAATTGTGAATATTAAGTATTCATTATGCAGGTGACAAATAATAAATGTAAGACTTCTTAACATTTACATACCAAATACATTACCAGTATTGATGATAGAGTTTAAACCACGGTGGTTGTCCTGTTAATTTAGTCGTTAGATTACAAAACAGTTGTCCAATCGCGAAAACGGCTTTAAAATCCAATGGCAAATTTGTCTGCAATTACGATTTAGGCAAAAAGTGTATAATACAATAAAATGGCAAAATAACAGGTTAGCGCTCGTAGTATCTGAGAATAACTTGTTAAGGTAACAGTCCGCGTATATAAGCATTGTTAAACGGCATTAAACTCTTTATAAAACAAGTTCAAATGTTTTCCGACGCCCATTTTATATGGGAATCTAATTTTATTTCCATATAATTCAGTTTTCCAAATATCCAATATATTCTGGAAACTCCAACAGTCCATCAACGTTAAAGTTGCGGATGTGTGACGTACGAGGATTAGAACCAGATCATTTGATGGCGAAAGACAACATGAGATACGTCCTAGAAGGAAATATTCCAGATAGATTTCAGGTAATATTTTCATAATAATACTTATTTAAGTTTTATCATTTTATTTAAATCAGAAAATAGAGTGCAACCACTTCAGAGTTGCCTTCTCTTTAGCAACATTCTCCATTTTACAACAATATGCTTTTCCCACCGTACGATTTAACTATTAATTTAGCCTCTTAAGAGCAACAACCTCTCAACAACAACACAATTTTGCTCCTCCCGAAGGGTGTTGCTTAGGAGAGTTGCAAACTATCGATAAGTATACATGTTTATCAAACTTAATGATACCATTTGATTTTATTTGAACGTACAGAGCAAGGACTTAAGTGCTAAAAGAGATGTACCGCTTTTTGCCATAACCGTTTTTTATTGTCTTTTCCAGTTGGATCCATCAGGCAATGTATCAAGTGATATGCCAGGGTTCAAGAAAAATCCTAAACTTGATGAAAGAATTCATTGTGTGGCGATCGTGCAAGATGCCAGCGTTGTTGATACTGATGGCGATCCTGAAATAATCAGAAATATCAAAGAAATGCAGACTGTGATGAACAGCCTTGGTAAGATTGCATTATTGAATTTCTTATCTACTATTAACTGAAAATATGTTTATTTTAATGACTTATTTTTATCTTTCTTAAACATGCAAATGATGAGCAAATTTAATATTTTGTCACCGATTCAGATCAATAGAAAAAACAACAAGCTTGTGATGCTCCTTATAAATAACTCCAGCGCTTAACTGGGATGGAAAAAATCCAATAATGAAGATAAGATCGATTTGTTCTGATTATCCAGCGTAGACTCAATTTAACTGATACTAAAGTATAGACGACGAGGAAAAACTCAATTCCATTCTCAAAATTTTATGGTTGAAAAGGTGGAGATGATTAATGTTCAAATGCGTGGTCCGATAAAATATATTGTCAGACTAATATATCAATAATATCATTATTGCCTGTAATATCATGATTAATTCAGAAAAAATAAGACAAGATATGTGAATTTAGATAGAGACATATTTCATGTTTTATAACCTCGAACCCAGGAAAGTTAAACTGTTTATTAATGTTAATTATGTGGTTTATTTTTAACCAGACGTTCCACAAGTTGTCATACTGACAAAGGTTGATACAGTCAGTGAAGACACAAGTATTGATGTATCAAAAGCTTTCTACAGTAAAAAGATTAAAAGCTGTGTTGGAAAGGTTTGTACGGAATCTTATTACCTTAAGAATATGTCACTCTACTGTACATACGTACGCTTACGGAGTCTAGTATTGGTTCTTCACAGGAACGCTGCTTAGGTGAACTGTCGCATGACTGACTGTTGAAAAAGGGCGTAAAACTCTATATCAACAAAGAACAGAATTAAATCTATTGCACATAATATTTTGCAAGTGTGTTAGAGCATGGCTCCTGCGTCTTCACTTAAAGATGTTGTAAAATCATTTTTAAACAGAACAGAACAGAATTTTATTTGGCATTAAATACATACATATTTATAGCCATTGAACACTATATGAGAGGCTTCGGCAATGGTTATAGCATTTGTAACAACGCTCTTTACCTGTTATTTGCTATCTATGGTAGAACTTTTTAAAAATGAAAAGAAACATTACATAATGATACTAAAGGTACTTGTAGACTTCTTTATATAATGTATCTATAAGATGTTGCAAAATATTGTTCATGCCATTTTGAATTGGCAGTTACTTGCATATGATAAGGAGTGCTGATGTACTTTTTCTCTCAAATTGTTGTGTTATTTTACGATTTCTCATAATTGATGAAAACATCATTTGTTGTAAATTCAAAGGTTTCTGAAATGCTTGGAATCCCAAAGAATCAAATTTTCCCAATGAAGAATTATGAGTGTGAAACAGAGAACGATGCATGCGTTGACGCGATGGCACTACTCACCTTGAAAGGAATTCTGAACCAATGTGATGCATACCTATACAACCATTATGACACCATTGAATCCACATACAGAGTTGAAGGAAGACCATAAAGAGCATTATATGAACTACTATGTATGATGTAAAAAGGTGTTTTTATCTATAGGAGCATGGTTATACTTTTTAAAAAGAATATAATTGTGTATTTAATTAGGCAAAAGTTGTTCTTGAAATACCAGTTGTAGTGACAACAACATCATGGATATATGTATTTCAAGCCATAATTGTCAAATATCTATACAAAACATACAAAGAACATATATAAATGTAAATGTTGTATTGTAAACATAAACAAATCATATATGATTTATCATTACATCTACATTTATATTAGTTAGCAGAAAGCCAAACTGTGTTAATGGTGAACCTGATTTATTGTTTGAAGAACTACAAGGTTGTTATATTCCATGAAGGGTCTGCATAAACCATGTAGGATTCAATATATGGAAGAAGTTTTGGATGCAGTTCATATATTTGTATATATATAGGTGTATTTTAACGTTCTTGTGAAGGTTCATTTTCATAACTTTAGTTTTGACGAAAATGCATTATTTAAAATGCTGATTAATACATAAACTAGAACTAGAAAAAGTTTTGATTAGATCTGCATGTATATCAGTTACATATTTGAATGGAAATACCGAACTACACCAGTCTCAAACCTACAAAGTACCGCTTTATGTCTGGTCTACATTTCGAGGGTTAAACGCAACAGTATCGTAACTCATACTGAAATAGGAAAGTTACGACAGTGTTGCGTTGAGCCCTCGATTTGTTCATATTTCTTCCTGTGATCACGGACCAAACAATCCGATGTTTATATTGTAAAAAACATTAAAAGTGGTAGTTATTTCAAAACTAACATGGAACGAATTTAAGCAACTAGCCACCTATGTATTCTAATAGTCAGTATCGTTGGTGCCCTTTTATACTTGGCATGATAGTCTAATAAAACTAGTTATGTGTATCCATTACGTATATTTCTGTTGTTTTCCGCTTGTACGTATTTGTATTTCATTGTGATAATAATACAACATTACAACATAATACAATATTATCTCAGTCTTTTCAATTAAAAGAGCACATCATTTCACGGCATTCGAATTCGGACCAGTCTTCCCCTAAGATTCGTATTTCGTTCAAAATCTTGATTTTTGTATCGTCAAATACATGTATCATATTAATGTCTGATGTGTAACTCGTCCACCTTCAAGATAGTGTGGCACAACCACGAAAACATCGACCTTATTCAACAGACTACCATATCAACACGCCAGCAAACAATGCTGTACAGCTAGTCAGGCAAACACTCAAAAGCAAACCCAGCAGTATCAAAATACAACAACGTAGCATATCTAGATGGTACCGCACAGAAACGATCTGAAGCCCGTAACAACGTAGCATATCTAGAAAAGATACCGCCCAGAAAAGGCCTGTGAGCGGAAGCTTTCAGGTGGTACAGAGCCTTCTGGCACTTCTTTTTCAGTGATTTAATATGGCTAATAAATGAAAGTTTGAAGTCAAATACTAGTATGACTCCTAGAAATTGAAATTGTGGTACAACCTGATTAGGTGTGTTGTCAATATTAAGACATGGTTCCGGATACGTACCACGTAGATTGCAGAAATGCATTGAAAATTTAAACCCCTTTTTTGATCCGACAAAGTTTGAAATTATTAAGATATTGTCGGTACTGCCTTTGGACGAGGTTAATGCTTCGAGATTCAAAATATCAAAAGATTCAAAGAAAATCGTCTACATAAATGTGAGAGTCAACTCCAGGATTTAAAGCTTTAACTATGCTTTTTATACTAAATGGGCTAACCCACATTTTACAGCCCCCTGTGCCACACCCGTTTCTTGTTCATGTGGATCTGAAAGTGCTACCCATGCGGACAGGGGAATAAACAGCCACATAATGATGTTTGTTTATAAAAACCTCTTTGGGAAAAGTCTTAATGCGCAACTGTACCACGTGTTACAGATAAAACTGGTAAAAGCTATTGAGCGATGTTTATTATGATCACTAAGAAAGCCCGACCAAGGAATATATATCAGCAATGGTAGGAAGAAGGGAATTCACCATTTTAAAAATATATCAAGAAAAAGAGTGAGTACGTTCAAAGAGTATGAATGGGTAAGGGTTTAAGAAATTGATAACAGACTTTGTCATGAACAAGTCAAGTGCCGTATGCCTTGTCAAGAGCAGAAGATTTAAGTTCTTTCATTGAGAAGATTTTAACAGTACTTCTCTTGGTTCCAGGAAGAGAAATTAAGTGTTTTTTCCCTCAGGTCATGTGTGCTTAAAACTTTTGCCTACCATTTTGAATTATGGTGGCCATTTTGGATTCGACTCGAGTGTAAAACTAAATTAAAATGATGTCATTTTAATACTCAACGTGAAAAATTAAAACATATTTGGTCAAACATGTATTTAATTACATGTATACAATAATTACAGAAATTCCCAGTTTTTTCATCATCTCGCTTTTGCACTATGGGATTCTTGGATACTTTTTCTGTTGTTTTTTTTTCACCACAAAAAAAAACTAAAACTGACTTATGTACTAATTTATTTCCCCACAATTATGATGATTGGGACATGTGTAGAAAAGAACTGATCACCTGAATCCCAATACTAGATCCTTCATACGCTGAAAAACCTCGTACTCGATCGATATCCTACAGATACATAAAATACTGAATGCGCCTTGACGCGCATCTGGCAATTCAATTTTCTACACGTGAAATAGTTTTCAGCCGTTTATTGACGACAACAATATTTCCGATTCGTCTGAGAATTTAACTGAGCGCGCGCTGCCTTTCAAAGCAGCATAACATTAATATTTACCTATAATAATATTTATTGATAGGATAAACTTGATATCGCAAAAAAATGAACATTACATAGCATGAGCAATTCTTACCAGTTCACTGTTTGTTGACACTGTCCGCGATGTTTTCGGTTTTGACAGATCCCGAAAGGGTCGAGTTGTAAAATGGACAAATACTTTCTGAGACTGAAATCAGCATGCCTCTTTAAGCATTTCAATATGTATGTATATACTGTGTTATAATCCTTTGTCGTATCATTTAAGGCATTAGTTACATAACAATTACTTTACTGAATGTATGAGCTTGAATGGTTTTACTTTTGTTTGAATTCGGTAGGATACACCTATATGTAATTAGTGTTCATTCGACTACAGCAGACAATTGTACTAAGAATAATTCATGGATGTTTTGTCAATATTAAGCTATTATTACTGGCAACAATTCTTGCGAAGAATTAACTACCGAAAAAGATGAGTTCATCAGGGTTTGAAATTGGTCACTATGGCTTACTAAGACATGTTCCATTATCCATTCAGGAATATATTACTTGACAATCAATCTTAATAATTCTTAGAAAGCTGACAAAAATAATTTTTAATTTTAAACAACAAGTAGTTTAGTGTAAGCATGAATTTCCATGGTAATGCAACATGTAAAATGTCCATTAAAACCATTCATGAACCAAAGAAACAAACAAACCATCGCGGTACAGCATAAATATACACATAGAAAACGCTAAAGTTTCGCACAAAGATCAAGATACCGCCAAAATGACCCATACTGACCCATTTAGAATCCCCACACTGAATATATTACCACAAATCACACCGGTGGCCATATACAACTTTACAGAACAGAATAAACAAACAATGAACACAATACTCATGTTTCTCAATGGTTTTTATTATCATTGCGCATGCTCATTAGGTACTATATTTGAATTTCTTTCAGTGATACTCATGACATTTACAAGGTACCCTAGTGAATCATAGCGCAGTAATTTACGTGGAATAACTCCTCTGGCTAATGTTATTTGTAATGTCCCTTTGATCATGTATTGAATGTATTTGATCAATGTCATTTGAAAAGCGATGGATTCTGCCGTACAGGATATAAAGATTAATTAAAATATTTGAGGAAAAGATAACTACAACCGTGGCCTACTGGTTAGGATGTCCGCCTTTGGAGCGGGAGATCGAAGGTTCGAACCCCAGTGAAGACTGTTTAAGAACTGGTGTGGTTGGTTAAATAATTAGTTAAGTAATGGTAACCATATGCTCATCTCAACCAGGCGTCTGGCAAAAAGAGAAGGCATTTGGTAGGTATTACACGCGCAAAAGAAAGGTGTTTGGTAAGCTTACTTGGCTGGCCCTTTCAATAGGGTTGACACTATGATAAGCAAACAGCATTGGTCACTTTGGTGTACTAAACGTAGGACTGAACGAGTACCCTGTGACACACGATGATAGAAAGTCAAGATGAGAAAAATCATCTTGGAATGGCGATTCCGTTTTACATATTTTAATGTATCGTAAACAAAAACTAAAATCAAAGCTCTGAAGGTTCTGCTGTCGTTCGGAACTACAAAGTAGTCAAAAGTTGAATTTCTTTGTAGAGTGAGGTATTGGGTTGAGTTTTGGAAAACGAACGATAGTTCGCGCATGAATTTTGATGCAGACCAAAGTACTACGCTTTTCTATACCCACCATGCAATTGTTAAAGTTGTTCCCGTTCCATGTGCTTTCAGTACTTTGACTTATGTTTCCTATCTGATCACCGAAGGTAGTTCAGCAATTAGCATTTATAGTCTGCATTACCTGCCCCTTCGTATACTCAACTTATGCAGAATGTAATATCTCATACATGAAGTCATGCTCGAAGAAGAAATTACACGTAATAAGCATTAAATTAATCGATAAAAAATTCCCGATGAACCACTGTTTTGAATATACATGAATGTCCATGAATTCAATGATGACTTCTTTTTGTTTTCATTAGAAGCTAGGAACCAGACTAAATAAGCATATACAGTACGTGAAGTAATCCGAAGGAGAGGATTATTTCAGATTTGTTTACGACTGTTTTGTATTGGTCGTTTACGATTTTGCATAGCCATCTGATTTTGACTTGAATGCACGTAATATCAGAATTTGTATTTATGCCATTGAATTGAAAAATTAGAACTATGTTTATAGGCGGAAGGTTAATGGAAGCTCTTCGATATGCAGGAAAATTAACACCGATCTGAAATGATATTAACTTTGTGTTCGTACCGAACAACAAAAACATAAACTGCATGTCCGCATGCATGATACTTTATTAAAGGGGGTCAGTTGCTTTCCTTTCTAAGAGTGTGCATGTGAAGAAAAGAAATGACGGAAAAGTTGATTTGGACAATATCTAGCACATGCTGAAGTATTTCGGCAAAGACTGCTATTAATTATGGAAGGAAACCTTTATTACTCGTTATTGTATTGAAACCGAAAGGGTATCCTCGGTCTATTTTTAGAAATGTGTACTTCCTTTTTTGACTTGTATTTCTAATTATATAAACAACGACAGGCCGTGCACAGTAAGAAAAACGTGTTTTGATTAATCTTCTTTATCAATATGAGGTTTTAGTTAAGGTAGGTCACGGGTTTCCTCCCGAAAATTTGCCACCACTACAGAGTTCGATCAAAACCTTTTAAGATTTAATGACGGCAAAATGAAGCTATATTAACTTCTTCGGATTTGTAAATAATTCAGCATTGAACACAGTAAATTTCATAGCTTAACACACAAAATTATCGGAGCAGTACAAGAAATAACGCGAACAATAAAAACAAAACATATACAACATATCGCTCCACTAGGTGGCCGTTTTTGAGCGGTTTCAATGGAAATATCATTTGAATACATCATTTTTTGCTTTTAAATTAGTCAATACTTTGAAGGATGTTCCTGCAAAAAGATTTTCTTGTGCGTTGACTTCTAGAAACTGAACACTTTTCGGAAGGAAACCCGCGACCCACCTTAAGCATTAAAATATATTTGCCTTATTTATGTTTATTCAACACCACCATAACATGTAGTTTTCGTGCATTTACCTAGTTTTGAAAGCGAGGTTTAATTTTTGGCAGGGGTCTTAAATAGTTCTATCTAGGGTGCGCACCCTAGTTAGGAAATACCTATTCAATAATGAAAAAAAGTGTTTTAAAATGGGTATTTTTCGGTTCTCCAAGTGAAATCCATATACTTCAAATTCAAAATAACGTATACAAAAACTTTTTAAAAAGTTCTGTCTTCTCAAATATTCCAACGTAAAACCTTTAATATAAGGTAAAAAAATACATACCTTGTTCCCACTAATTTTCCCATAATATACAGGGCCGGTAAGGCGGCAAACCCTTTTTTCAAAACATATTTTAATTTCGGAGACATGTTGTTCATATGAAAACCGAATTATATCGACGAGACAAAAATCTACCAGACAAAAAAGGGTCAGACTGTGTAGAAAGAAAAATGGCTCGGCCGGATTAGTGAAAACCGGGACCTTTTTTTCGCCTAATGTCAAAAAATGTAAGATGAACAATGACAAGCTGACAAGTGAAATATTAATTATGGGAAATGTCAGTTGTCTTTACAAAGTAGATAATATGTGCGATGTTATCATTCTGAAGTAAAGAACAAGGAGACCAATTAATAATCAAATCTCGCTTGGCTGCTGTCCATATAAATATGTATATAATTATAAATATATATAAGTAACGGTATTATCTCAAGTGTTTACACTTTTTTTCTTGCAGCGTTTTAAAACGTTATCTAAGAAAGGCTTGGGGTGTTGATTTCGTTTGGATTGTATATTTTCCTGACTCACTGGTAAACATTTTGTAACCTTGCTTTCATTTTTATACCTGTTTTTCGTTTCAGAAGTGTCTAAATATTCTTTAGCTAATTAGTTTGGATATAGACGGTGATATAAACATATCATACCAATAGTTCAACTATTGAAAATCGTAAACGATTTTAGAATGAATGAATGATTGTGTCATTATTAGCGAATGCTTATCAATTGATGGATATTGAGTAATAAGAGCTTTTAAAAATATTGATTTACAGCACTGAAATGCTGGTTGCAGTCGGACTATTAGTGCTACTGGTTTCAAAGGAAACATTCGGATTAGAAGGTAAGACACTTTTTGGTTTAATTTCTTTTAGCATGATTTTACGTTTAAACCAGAAAAAGGCACGTTACCAACTACTTGACCTAGTACGGAGCCCCTAACGTGACATTTGCTTTTCTTTCTTTGTTTCAGAACCATTTCGTTTTTACGAAAAGTTAAATCGTTTTTACAAAATATTATTTCGTTTTTACGAAATTTTAATTTCGTTTTTACAAAACATTAATTTTTTTTTACGAAATATGAAATAATATTTCGTAAAAACGATTAACAATCGTAAAAACGAAATGGTTCTTAAAAGAAGAATAGCAAATGTCACGTTCGGAGCACCGTAACCAACAAAGAGGGTCACACTTCTTTACTTTTTTTTTTTGAATTTTTTTATAGAATGCGTCAATATCGTATGTTATACTTTTCTGGTTCCCTGTCTACTTTGGTTCTGTCAGGGTCAGGTTATACAGACTTATATTTTCCAAATATATTATTAAACTGGTTCTCGGTCCATGTTGTAGTGCACCTGTGAACTGACAAGTCATCGGGAACCAGTTTAATATATGATAAACAAAGTTCCAAATCTAATATTAATTTACATGATTGTAATAAGATGATACTTATGTACGTTTTTAACTGCTTTTAAAACCAATCATTTCTTTAAAGATGGATGGATCGTAAACGTGACCAGCCGTGTCTATGGCATAGCGTGGGACGAAGATTATGCCAAGAGCAATTCTATCAAATTCAAGGACGCGAAGAATCTCATCTGTGGACAAGTATTTTGAATATATTTTAATGTGATTCCATAGTATATTTTTATCATTAAGTAGTCGTTCGTTTAAATTCTTATATGACACTAATACAGGATTAAAACATAACAATAAACTTGAAACCCACATAAAATCATGTTTTTATGCTTTTGTACGAGGTTACACTACATACAGTTTAATATTGAAGTATGAACTAAATGCATTGGTACTGTCTTTATTGAAATAGGCTTTTGATCTAGTAGATCACTAAAATTCGGTTTCACAAACTAAAACTGTATCATTCGGATAGTACTTTGGCATTTTTTCATTCATATAACAGTGTGTCAAACATGAAACTAGTATTTCAACTCCCCGAATTATTAAAAGTGGAGTTTCTCTATTTTGGGTCCATTATTGTTTCTAATTTACAAAATGTATATCAATAATATTGGGTTATAACTTGATCAATAAGGAATAGACTTATATGCTATGACTCGACACTTTATGCTGCTGGATCAAACCCAATTGAAATTCAGACTTACTTGCAAATTAATATATATTTCATTGAAAATTGGTGCACTCTCTACAACATGCTTATAAATCCGGCTGAATATAAATATATGCTTACAGGATCGAAACCAAAAATAAAACATATCAATTTCCACTTGGAAGTCAACCAAAAAACTATTGAAAATGTCACATATCATAAAATTGTATGACTTCATGTAGACAAACATTTACAGTGGAAAGTACACCTTGATAAAACTTGCTCTAGAATAAGCAGTAAAATGCCTCTGTTGTAAAAGGAAATCTGATTATCTCTCTTATGACATGAATAAATGGTTTTAAACCTCATATATCCTATCCTGCAATATATATTTAATTATTTATTGTCTCAACAAAGAAAATCCATGTGCTGTGGCTGTCAATTTCAGTTTATATTATGTGCATCTTTATACTGAAGTGTGAGAAAATGTTGTTTGAGTTTTGTGTATGTATTTATCTAAAAAAATTCAAGAGGGCCACATTCACGGTGGTTAACTGGCTCGGACTTTTTTTAATCAAATCAGCGTCCCCAGACTATTTTTGATCGAGCAAAGGACTTTTACTGATTAATTTCTTAAAAACAATTGACAAATATCCTGATTCAGGCGCAAAAACACGTAAAAATTATATGCTTTAACTTTACAATTTCTGTACCACGGAACTTTTACATGTCTGTTCTTTCTATACATTCAAAATAATCAACAATTTCTTCTAAATTTATTCTTTACATCAAGAAAAAGTCTGAAGTTTCCCAACTGAAAGTGAAAGTGCATCAACATTTACCTGAAATTACTAAGAAAGTACATCGATTTTTTCAGATTTCATACTTGTTTATTGCTCTAAAATATATGTATACTACATTGCCAAGGTGTTTTAGTCAAACGTGGGTCTTTCAGATATCAAATTATCAGTTTTTCAACGATCCAAAGAAACTGATCATAACTAGTCCGTTTCCATGATCACTAGAAGTCCTTCGCTGCTAAGTTTTTTTTTCTCTTTAACAACAATTAACCGAATTTTGACTGGATAAATACCTGATAAGTAACCTTTGGTAGCTGGTAATGAGATCAAAGAAAGATATTTGACATGTCACATTGGCAGCTTTCGGTGAGACACAATCGAGTTTGTTTTTCCCATGCATTACTGTGATGATTAAGAAATATTCACCAATAACAACTATATATATCTCTCTCTAATTTATCACTGATACAACGAGCAAAAAAAGTATAATACAATTAATTAGCAATTAACATCGAACTTATTAATGACAATCATATCATATGAAAAATGTTTAGTTCTCATCATTACAGCAAACATATTATCCCAATGATAACCAGTAATGGTGGCACGTAAGTAATTATTTCAATTGTTTACGTTGATGTTATTATTACCTTCAACCATTACGGTAATTCGGTGTAGTTTTTACAAACAAATATAATCAAGTAAGGCTGTATCTGGTGGATAGACCTATGTCTTGGTCCAATTTCTATGAAATCCAAACAAAAAATTTGTAACATAGAGTGATTGGACAATTGCTATGATAATAGTCGAAAAAGGACCAAATCTGGCCAAGACGAAACCTTGGTTGAATTGTCAACAACAAGTATATGATACTTCAATCAGGACAATTTTGGTACTAACATTATTATGCATTATTGAAATTCACATTTATTATATAATTATATATTGTTGAAATTATTTTCTAATTCAGGCAAAGCAATCTTAATTTAGATGCACCGGTCTCTTTTACATATTCTTTGGTATTCAATGGTTCTGCTCCTGTACCAAAGTCATTTATTGACGCCTTGCTTATGGCAAACATCGAAACATTTCATATCGGAACAAAAATCTGGATGTTCTTTGGAGATACCTGGCTGATAAATCGTAACCGTGTTGAGTTGGTGAGAGTAAATGTGTCTGACTTTATTTCGCACAAAAATGACAACCGACAAGGTCTAACTAAAGGTGATTATTTTGTGTCATCGACTGCATCTCATGAAATACAAACGCAGTTTTATTTTTTTGTTTATTCATCTGTTGTTTAACGACACATTCGACAGCTATGGTCAATTCAGAGCCACCCCAGATAGGAGAGGGGCGGTAAGATACTGTTACAAGAGAACTGGGCATTAATATACCAATTATTTTCAAATAGTTTGTACTGGTTCTTCGATGGTGGCCATTGGTGGGTAGTTCATTTATGTTGAAAATGCATACATGTGTGAATTTAAAGTGATAATTATTGGAAGGTGACCGTTGGTGGGCAGTGACCGTTCACTGAGGTTTCATTAAACAAACCTTTACCGCTGTAAGCTAAAACAACTTCAAGTAAACTATTCGTAGCCATCGAAACTCACCATCAAAAGGTGTCGACGGCGATGATGTCGACAAAATTCGTAAATATGAAATACGTGACTGTATAAAATATACATTTTTCAGAAAATAACACTGTTATACAACTCATTGTACAACCAAATAACTTAACATGGACACCCAAGATGTCGGATCCAGCTTCGCAAGAATATCAAGATATGACGTCACAGTTCTGTAGGGTACATGCAACCTTTTATGCGTTCTAGTGCATTTTAGAACAATAAATACCTAGGGATATAAATTCTCGCAAAAGTGCTAATTGTTAAAAATGTTACGAATACTTTGTGTTTGAGTTTATTCCAGTTGTCTGTCGAGCGTAAAATTATGTAATATTAATAATATCACATAATTTTACGCTGTGAGCAAAATTTAACTTAACACTGTGAGCAAAAATATCTATCTCAAAGACCACATACTTCAGTACAAAAAAAAACACCACCAACGTTAGTATTTACATGATTTTACAACCTTCATACAGTTCTTTACTAAAAAGATCGCAGCCATGTTCCAGTGGTTAGTGCGCTGGTTTGTTACCCGGAGATCAATGTTTGAATAGGTCATGACCTTCTTTGAAAATGTTAGCAAAAATGTCGAGTTTCCTTTATTTGTAGAGAAGTTGCCGGCTCCCTGTGGAAGGGTAACTTAGTACTGGTTAGTATACCATCCAGGAAAACTAGTTAAGTGAACAGGTCTCCGTATATAACTGAATTGTAGTTTTAATAATGCTTTAAACCCACCGAAACACGAACATTCAATAAATTGGTTCATTAAGGTTAATTTACTATCTGCATATTGATCAGTGTGAATAATGTGTGAGATTTAACACCATCAGATGTTGCATTTATTCTTTTCAGGCTTTGGATGGAATGTTTCAAGGACGACTTCAATCCTACAAAGCCTGCAGCGTATCAGTTTATGAATAGTAAAATATAAAACATGCGCGAAAGAACGAGAGCAAGTCAATATAAATACCTCAAATTGCATTAAAATACAACAATATTCAAAGCAATAACAACACGACATAGCAACTCTTTCTACTAATTTCTGTCGAAAAATTGCCAAAACCAATTTTGTTTTATTCATAATTTATGTCAATTAAAAGTAATGTGTTAAGGTGAGCATGTTATATTGAAACGCTGAGACCGAGGAAAGAAAAACATGTTCAAAATCAAATATCAGCTCCATTCTCTAAATACATTTATTTAGCTTGAAGAGATATACAGTAAAACCTCTCCAGAGCGGCCCTCTGTAGAGCAACAACCTCTCTATAACAACACCTTCAAAATTTCCCTTAGCTTGTATTTACTATAAATTTAACTTCTGTAGAGCAACAACCTCTAAACAACGACCAATATTTGCAGCTCCCACAGGGTGTTGCTCTACAGAGGTTGTACTGTATACATACTAATTTTGCCACTTGAAGAAAGTATGATTGATAATTAATTCACCATAATTTACTTTGAAACGACAAAATAAGACATTTTAGCCTGGAAGCCGATTTCAAGTTTTATACACTCTGACCCTAGACGTTGCGTGGGACAATATCGCCGATGTGTAAATCTGATATCTAGCAAAGTTGTTACATCTACTTGTAATATAACTCTTACTTATAAAATCATGTTCATTGCGTATTCTTTATTACTACTGGTACTATTTTCCATGACACAATAAAATTATAGTGCTCGCCTTGACCGATAAATATTTAAGAAATATATATTATGATCCTTTTTTTTGAAGCAAGAACAAAGTTGACGGATCAACTGTTTTGACGAGCGATCTTATGTTTGGTCAAGCATTTGATTCCGCATACCCTTTAGTTATATCAGCACTTATAGTGGAAAATTCCCCTCGACAAAATATTGGCGGAAAGATTAATCTTATTGTTGGTCCATTGAGCGTATTGGAGGAATCTGTGTCAGTGACGTTCAAGGCTAAACCCGATGGTAAGCTCGTTTCAAATATCAGTTCAAAGTGATGTTTAGTGTTGTTCTGTGTGTGGTATTTCTATAATTTCCAAAAAAATGTCATAGTATCTTAAAATATTGGTTTAAATCTGATGTAGAAATTATCGAAATTCTATGAAACTAAGTATTTTAAAGAAATAATAATTATTTTGTTTTTGCAACATTTATTTTATCGAAAAAAAAATAAGGCTATTTCGTGTTTTTATATTCATGTTTCGTTTAATAGTATACACTTGTTTGAGAAATGGCTCAATTGGTATCAATATATCTTATTAATTATTTTTACACATTTAGTCAGTTACAAATAACCAGTAATTCGCATTTTCATAATTTCCTTTATCATACTTTTTCTCCCAATAGTAAAACAATTCCGACAACGTTACCTTGTTGCACGATATTCTTTAACCACGCCAGTCCACATACGTCCGATATGAGATGCGAATTGAGGTTACGAAGATTTTATTAGTATTTGCTTAAACCTAACACAACTATCAGACTGTATTAGAATATAAGACTAAAAGAGATTATCGGAAAGTATTTTACAACCCTAGAACTCTTTGTATGTTATCTATGTGTTCAACATACGGCAATGAACTAAGTACTGGTGACAAATGCACGCTGAAACTAGTATATTATGCCCTCACATGTTTAATAATGTAGGCGAACATCACACCTTTCTTAACAAATGACACTCGTGCATAAAACTCATAACACTTAATAACAAGACAATTTCATTAATCATTTACCTTGACATTATGCATTACCAAAAATAGAAATAGATATAAACTGTCATTTCACTTCTGAAGATGAATAACTCGCATAATGGTCTATGACCCTAAAATACGTACTTGGACATTCCATTTGCTTGTCTAATATCTTGATAATGGTATAGGCAAAAATTTATATGATCACTCGGCTTGTTCGAATGTCCAGATACTTTACTTCGGAGGTATCCTAACAAATGATATTCAGAAACCATCTGCTTTTTTAATTAATTCCTTAGTTAATGAAAGAGTATGCTTGTTTATATATTTCTTTATTTTCTACATTTTTACTTTTGTCAAACGTAATTAAGTTAACCATGGATATATTACGTTGTCTAGAAATCTACGATGCAGATGTTAATGTGAAATCTGACCACAAAGTCATTATTTATAATGTTTAAATACGTTTATTAGGCCAACCGTTTTTTATTTTCTGTTTTACGGGAGCGCAGACCCTAATTTACCACAAAATCAAATAAAAATAAAACAAGAAGTCGTCAATTCTATTTTTTTAAAATCCGCCGTCTTGAAAAAAATCGTCTACAAAAAATTAAAACAAAACGATGGCGCTCACTGTAATTGTTTGAAAACATATTACCAGAACTTCAGATTCATTAAAAATCGTCTATAATACGCACCAAATTAACATAGGATTCTTTACAAAATGTAAATACCTGATGATGCAGCGTAATTAGGTTAAAGTGTGTATTGATTCTTTGGTAAGCACAAGGACTTATATACATACATGGATTCGCAACTGCTAAAAATAGATCAAACGAATCAAAACAACGACAGGCACAACTTGCAAAGTTCACAGGTAGATAAACAGTACTGTACTGTTTTAATATTTTTTCGTTTATTTGTATTGAACAATGTTAATACAAGTAGTCTACTTGTATGCAGCTTGAAAATAGTTTAATATATTTTTAGATTGACAAAAAGAGTCTATTTTTAGATTTACAACAATGAGGATTTCTTATATTTTCAAGATATAAAACAACAAAAGATACTTTTCCACATGATTCTTATTAAAGTTCTACTTTGGTTAAGGCTTTGAAATACGAATTAAATACCACCAGCGGGAAAAAGGAATGCATTCACAATTACAAGTTGGCTGGCCCTATCAACAGGGTTGATACTATGATAAGCAAAAAGCATTGATTACTTTGGTGTACTAAACATAGGACTGAATGAGTGCCCTGCGGCACACGATGATAGAAATTCAAGATAAGAAAAATCATCTTGGAATGGCGAAACCGTCTAACATATTTTAATGTATCGTAAACCAATAACTAAAATCAAATCTCTGAAGGTTCTGCTGTTGTTCGGAACTACAAAGTAATCAAAAGTTGAATATCTTTGTAGGGTGAGGTATTGGGTTGAGTTTTGGAAAACGAACGATAGTTCGCGCATGGATTTTGATGCAGACCAAAGTACTACGCTTTTCTATACCCGCCATGCAACTGTTAAAGTTGTTCCCGTTCCATGTGCTTTCAGAACTTTGACTTATGTTCCCTATCTGATCACCGAAGGTAGTTCAGCAACTAGCATTTATAGTCTGCATTACCTGCCCCTTCGTATACTGAACTTATGCAGAATGTAATATCTCATACATGAAGTCATGCTCGAAGAAGAAAGTACACGTAATAAGCATTAAATTAATTGATCAAAATTTCCCGATAAACCATTGTTTTGAATATACATGAATGTCCTTGAATTCAATGACTACTTTCATTAGAAGCTAGGAACCAGACTTAATTAGCATATACAGTACGTGAAGTAATCCGAAGGAGAGGATTATTTCAGATTTGTTTACGACTGTTTTGTATTGGTCGTTTACGATTTTGCATAGCCTTGAATGCACGTAATATCTGAATTTGTATCTATGCCATTGAACTGAAAAATTAGAACTATGTTTATAGGCCTTCCGCCTATTAATGGAAGCTCTTCGATATGCAGGAAAATTAAAACCGATCTGAAATGATATTAACTTTGTGTTCGTACCGAACAACAAAAACTTAAACTACATGTCCGCATCCATTATACTTTATTAATATATGGTAAAAAATACATAACTTGTTCCCACTAATTTTCCCATAATATATAGGGCCGGTAAGGTAACAAACCCTTTTTCAAAACATTTTTTAATTTCGGGGACATGTTGTTCATATGAAAACCGAATTATATCGACGAGACAAAAATCTACCAGACAAAAAAGGGTCAGACTCTGTAGAAAGAAAAATGGCTCGGCCGGATTAGTGAAAACCGGGACCTTTTTTTCGCCTAATGTCAAAAAATGTAAGATGAACAATGACAAGCTGACAAGTGAAATATTAATTATGGGAAATGTCAGTTGTCTTTACAAAGTAGATAATATGTGCGATGTTATCATTCTAAAGTAAAGAACAAGGAGACCAATTAATAATCAAATCTCGCTTGGCTGCTGTCCATATAAATGTGTATATAATTATAAATATATATAAGTAACGGTATTATCTCAAGTGTTTACACTTTTTTTCTTGCAGCGTTTTAAAACGTTATCTAAGAAAGGCTTGGGGTGTTGATTTCGTTTGGATTGTATATTTTCCTGACTCACTGGTAAACATTTTGTAACCTTGCTTTCATTTTTATACCTGTTTTTCGTTTCAGAAGTGTCTAAATATTCTTTAGCTAATTAGTTTGGATATAGACGGTGATATAAACATATCATACCAATAGTTCAACTATTGAAAATCGTAAACAATTTTAGAATGAATGAATGATTGTGTCATTATTAGCGAATGCTTATCAATTGATGGATATTGAGTAATAAGAGCTTTTAAAAATATTGATTTACAGCACTGAAATGCTGGTTGCAGTCGGACTATTAGTGCTACTGGTTTCAAAGGAAACATTCGGATTAGAAGGTAAGACACTTTTTGGTTTAATTTCTTTTAGCATGATTTTACGTTTAAACCAGAAAAAGGCACGTTACCAACTACTTGACCTAGTACGGAGCCCCTAACGTGACATTTGCTTTTCTTTCTTTCTTTCAAGTTAAATCGTTTTTTTTTTTTAAATATTATTTCGTTTTTACGAAATTTTAATTTCGTTTTTACAAAATATTATTTTTTTTTTTACGAAATATGAAATAATATTTCGTAAAAACGATTAACAATCGTAAAAACGAAATGGTTCTTAAAAGAAGAATAGCAAATGTCACGTTCGGAGCACCGTAACCAACAAAGAGGGTCACACTTCTTTACTTTTCTATTTTTTTTTCTAACACACTCAGAGGTAAGACTTGTGAAGTTATTCCCAAATATTCTCGTACTTTGTGCACCAAAACTAAAGTTGGTCAGCTAACCATAAACATGATTATTGTTTTGAATTTTTTATAGAATGCGTCAATATCGTATGTTATACTTTTCTGGTTCCCTGTCTACTTTGGTTCTGTCAGGGTCAGGTTATACAGACTTATATTTTCCAAATATATTATTAAACTGGTTCTCGGTCCATGTTGTAGTGCACCTGTGAACTGACAAGTCATCGGGAACCAGTTTAATATATGATAAACAAAGTTCCAAATCTAATATTAATTTACATGATTGTAATAAGATGATACTTATGTACGTTTTTAACTGCTTTTAAAACCAATCATTTCTTTAAAGATGGATGGATCGTAAACGTGACCAGCCGTGTCTATGGCATAGCGTGGGACGAAGATTATGCCAAGAGCAATTCTATCAAATTCAAGGACGCGAAGAATCTCATCTGTGGACAAGTATTTTGAATATATTTTAATGTGATTCCATAGTATATTTTTATCATTAAGTAGTCGTTCGTTTAAATTCTTATATGACACTAATACAGGATTAAAACATAACAATAAACTTGAAACCCACATAAAATCATGTTTTATGCTTTTGTACGAGGTTACACTACATACAGTTTAATTATGAAGTATGAACTAAATGCATTGGTACTGTCTTTATTGAAATAGGCTTTTGATCTAGTAGATCACTAAAATTCGGTTTCACAAACTAAAACTGTATCATTCGGATAGTACTTTGGCATTTTTTCATTCATATAACAGTGTATCAAACATGAAACTAGTATTTCAACTCCCCGAATTATTAAAAGTGGAGTTTCTCTATTTTGGGTCCATTATTGTTTCTAATTTACAAAATGTATATCAATAATATTGGGTTATAACTTGATCAATAAGGAATAGACTTATATGCTATGACTCGACACTTTATGCTGCTGGATCAAACCCAATTGAAATTCAGACTTACTTGCAAATTAATATATATTTCATTGAAAATTGGTGCACTCTCTACAACATGCTTATAAATCCGGCTGAATATAAATATATGCTTACAGGATCGAAACCAAAAATGTCACATATCAATTTCCACTTGGAAGTCAACCAAAAAACTATTGAAAATGTCACATATCATAAAATTGTATGACTTCATGTAGACAAACATTTACAGTGGAAAGTACACCTTGATAAAACTTGCTCTAGAATAAGCAGTAAAATGCCTTTGTTGTAAAAGGAAATCTGATTATCTCTCTTATGACATGAATAAATGGTTTTAAACCTCATATATCCTATCCTGCAATATATATTTAATTATTTATTGTCTCAACAAAGAAAATCCATGTGCTGTGGCTGTCAATTTCAGTTTATATTATGTGCATCTTTATACTGAAGTGTGAGAAAATGTTGTTTGAGTTTTGTGTATGTATTTATCTAAAAAAATTCAAGAGGGCCACATTCACGGTGGTTAACTGGCTCGGACTTTTTTTAATCAAATCAGCGTCCCCAGACTATTTTTGATCGAGCAAAGGACTTTTACTGATTAATTTCTTAAAAACAATTGACAAATATCCTGATTCAGGCGCAAAAACACGTAAAAATTATATACTTGAACTTTACAATTTCTGTACCACGGAACTTTTACATGTCTGTTCTTTCTATACATTCAAAATAATCAACAATTTCTTCTAAATTTATTCTTTACATCAAGAAAAAGTCTGAAGTTTCCCAAGCGAAAGTGAAAGTGCATCAACATTTACCTGAAATTACTAAGAAAGTACATCGATTTTTTCAGATTTCATACTTGTTTATTGCTCTAAAATATATGTATAGTACATTGCCAAGGTGTTTTAGTCAAACGTGGGTCTTTCAGATATCAAATTATCAGTTTTTCAACGATCCAAAGGAACTGATCATAACTAGTCCGTTTCCATGATCACTAGAAGTCCTTCGCTGCTAAGTTTTTTTTTTCTCTTTAACAACAATGAACCGAATTTTGACTGGATAAATACCCGATAAGTAACCTTTGGTAAATTGTTATTATTCAGTTCAGTAACGATATCGATTGAAAAACATGAAAACTTTGTAGAAATTGACATTTTATTCCTTCACTAGACAGTATCGCCCAATCTTGCGAGGAAAAATGCAATTTGATTACATTTGTGCATAGACTCTGTTCGCTGTCATGTTGATTTAACATTATTCGCTTGTCAATATACATTTGTGCAGTTCCGTCGCACATAAATAGTTAAAATAAAATAAGTAGAACATATAAAATATCAATTATTTTGAACACATCTGACCTTCATATTCATTAAAAGTCCTTTGCTCGATCAAAAATAGTCTGGGAACGCTGTTTTGATCCAAAAGAGTCCGAGTCGGTTAACCACCGTGACATTGTAAAAAAGTATTGTTTCATTTTCATTATTATTAATGTTTCATAGCCTTTATGTAGAACCTTCTGTAAATAAAGCTATTATTATTCTACAGATAAATGACATTTTCCGGAGAGAACCAGTAGCTGGTAATGAGATCAAAGAAAGATATTTGACATGTCACATTGGCAGCTTTCGGTGAGACACAATCGAGTTTGTTTTTCCCATGCATTACTGTGATAATTAAGAAATATTCACCAATAACAACTATATATATCTCTCTCTAATTTATCACTGATACAACGAGCAAAAAAAGTATAATACAATTAATTAGCAATTAACATCGAACTTATTAATGACAATCATATCATATGAAAAATGTTTAGTTCTCATCATTACAGCAAACATATTATCCCAATGATAACCAGTAATGGTGGCACGTAAGTAATTATTTCAATTGTTTGCGTTGATGTTATTATTACCTTCAACCATTACGGTAATTCGGTGTAGTTTTTACAAACAAATATAATCAAGTAAGGCTGTATCTGGTGGATAGACCTATGTCTTGGTCCAATTTCTATGAAATCCAAACAAAAAATTTGTAACATAGAGTGATTGGACAATTGCTATGATGATAGTCGAAAAAGGACCAAATCTGGCCAAGACGAAACCTTGGTTGAATTGTCAACAACAGGTATATGATACTTCAATCAGGACAATTTTGGTACTAACATTATTATGCATTATTGAAATTCACATTTATTATATAATTATATATTGTTGAAATTATTTTCTAATTCAGGCAAAGCAATCTTAATTTAGATGCACCGGTCTCTTTTACATATTCTTTGGTATTCAATGGTTCTGCTCCTGTACCAAAGTCATTTATTGACGCCTTGCTTATGGCAAACATCGAAACATTTCATATCGGAACAAAAATCTGGATGTTATTTGGAGATACCTGGCTGATAAATCGTAACCGTGTTGAGTTGGTGAGAGTAAATGTGTCTGACTTTATTTCGCACAAAAATGACAAGCGACAAGGTCTAACTAAAGGTGATTATTTTGTTTCATCGACTGCATCTCATGAAATACAAACGCAGTTTTATTTATTTGTGTATTCATTTGTTGTTTAACGACACATTCGGAGTCAATTCAGAACCGCCCCAGATAAGATAGGAAAGGGGCGGTAAGATACTGTTACAAGAGAACTGGGCATTAACATCCCAATTCTTTTCAAATAGTTTGTCTTGGTTCTTCGATGGTGGCCATTGGTGGGTAGTTCATTTATGTTGAAAATGCATACATGTGTGAATTCAAAGTGATAATTATTGGAAAGTGACCATTGGTGGGCAGTAACCGTTCACTGAGGTTTCATTTAACCAACCTTTACCACTGTAAGCTTAAACAACTTCAAGTAAACTATTCGTAGCCATCGAAACTCACCATCAAAAGGTGTCGACGGCGATGATGTCGACAAAATTCGTAAATATGAAATACGTGACTGTATAAAATATACATTTTTCAGAAAATAACACAGTTATACAACTCATTGTACAACCAAATAACTTAACATGGACACCCAAGATGTCGGATCCAGCTTCGCAAGAATATCAAGATATGACGTCACAGTTCTGTAGGGTACATGCAACCTTTTATGCGTTCTAGTGTATTTTAGAACAATAAATACCTAGGGATATAAATTCTCGCAACAGTGCTAATTGCTAAAACTGTTACGAATACTTTGTGTTTGAGTTTATTCCAGTTGTCTGTCAAGCGTAAAAGTATGTGATATCATTAATATTACAAGTTTTGTCGTGTTGAGACAATAAGTTCAATGTAGTGAGGTCATTATGTACATTATCTATGATTTATATACAAGCATGTGTTCCAATATACGCAGCTCAAACTATACACGAGAATACTATTAGGGTTAACACAAGCGTCGACTGAAAAAATACACAATGAATAGATTTCTTGGTAACACTGTCAGCAAAAATATCTATCTCAAAGACCACATACTTCAGTACAAAAATAAAATCACCACCAACGTTAATATTTACATGATTTTACAACCTTCATACAGTTCTTTACTAAAAAGATCGCAGCCATGGTCCAGTGGTTAGTGCGCTGGTTTGTTACCCGGAGATCAATGTTTGAATAGGTCATGACCTTCTTTGAAAATGTTAGCAAAAATGTCGAGTTTCCTTTATTTGTAGAGAAGTTGCCGGCTCCCTGTGGAAGGGTAACTTAGTACTGGTTAGTATACCATCCAGGAAAACTGGTTAACTGAACCGGTCTCCGTATATAACTGAATTGTAGTTTTAATAATGCTTTAAACCCACCGAAACACGAACATTCAATAAATGTGTTTATTAAGGTTAATTTACTATCTGCATATTGATCAGTGTGAATAATGTGTGAGATTTAACACCATCAGATGTTGCATTTATTCTTTTCAGGCTTTGGATGGAATGTTTCAAGGACGACTTCAATCCTACAAAGCCTGCAGCGTGTCATCTTTCTTGTATGTATCAGTTTATGAATAGTAATTTTGTTTTATTCATAATTTATGTCAATTAAAAGTAATGTGTTAAGGTGAGCATATTATATTGAAACGCTGAGACCGAGGAAAGAAAAACATGTTCAAAATCAAATATCAGCTCCATTCTCTAAATACATTTATTTAGCTTGAAGAGATATACAGTAAAACCTCTCCAGAGCGGCGCTCTGTAGAGCAACAACCTCTCTATAACAACACCTTCAAAATTTCCCTTAGCTTGTATTTACTATAAATTTAACTTCTGTAGAGCAACAACCTCTAAACAACGACCAATATTTGCAGCTCCCACAGGGTGTTGCTCTACAGAGGTTGTACTGTATACATACTAATTTTGCCACTTGAAGAAAGTATGATTGATAATTAATTCACCATAATTTACTTTGAAACGACAAAATAAGACATTTTAGCCTGGAATCCGATTTCAAGTTTTATACACTCTGACCCTAGACGTCGCGTGGGACAATATCGCCGATATGTAAATCTGATATCTAGCAAAGTTGTTACATCTACTTGTAATATAACTCTTACTTATAAAATCATGTTCATTGCGTATTCTTTATTACTACTGGTACAATTTTCCATGACACAATAAAATTATAGTGCTCGCCTTGACCGATAAATATTTAAGAAATATATATTATGATCCTTTTTTTTGAAGCAAGAACAAAGTTGATGGTTCAACTGTTTTGACGAGCGATCTTATGTTTGGTCAAGCATTTGATTCCGCATACCCTTTAGTTATATCAGCACTTATAGTGGAAAATTCCCCTCGACAAAATATTGGCGGAAAGATTAATCTTATTGTTGGTCCATTGAGCGTATTGGAGGAATCTGTGTCAGTGACGTTCAAGGCTAAACCCGATGGTAAGCTCGTTTCAAATATCAGTTCAAAGTGATGTTTAGTGTTGTTCTGTGTGTGGCATTTCTATGATTTCCAAAAAAATGTCATAGTATCTTAAAATATTGGTTTAAATCTGATGTAGAAATTATCGAAATTCTGTGAAACTAAGTATTTTAAAGAAATAATAATTATTTTGTTTTTGCAACATTTATTTTATCGAAAAAAAAATAAGGCTATTTCGTGTTTTTATATTCATGTTTCGTTTAATAGTATACACTTGTTTGAGAAATGGCTCAATTGGTATCAATATATCTTATTAATTATTTTTACACATTTAGTCAGTTACAAATAACCAGTAATTCGCATTTTCATAATTTCCTTCATCATACTTTTTCTCCCAATAGTAAAACAATTGCGACAACGTTACCTTGTTGCACGATATTCTTTAACCACGCCAGTCCACATACGTCCGAGATGAGATGCGAATTGAGGTTACGAAGATTTTATTAGTATTTGCTTAAACCTAACACAACTATCAGACTGTATTAGAATATAAGACTAAAAGAGATTATCGGAAAGTATTTTACAACCCTAGAACTCTTTGTATGTTATCTATGTGTTCAACATATGGCAATGAACTAAGTACTGGTGACAAATGCACGCTGAAACTAGTATATTATGCCCTCACATGTTTAATAATGTAGGCGAACATCACACCTTTCTTAACAAATGACACTCGTGCATAAAACTCATAACACTTAATAACAAGACAATTTTATTAATTATTTACCTTGACATTATGCATTACCAAAAATAAAAATAGATATAAGCTGTCATTTCACTTCTGAAGATGAATAACTCGCATAATGGTCTATGACCCTAAAATACGAACTTGGACATTCCATTTGCTTGTCTAATATCTTGATAATGGTATAGGCAAAATCTTATTGTGTGAGTTCAAATTCACGTACACGGGTATGATCACTCGGCTTGTTCGAATGTCCAGATACTTTACTTCGGAGGTATCCTAACAAATGATATTCAGAAACCATCTGCTTTTTTAATTAATTCCTTAGTTAATGAAAGAGTATGCTTGTTTATATATTTCTTTATTTTCTACATTTTTACTTTTGTCAAACGTAATTAAGTTAACCATGGATATATTACGTTGTCTAGAAATCTACGATGCAGATGTTAATGTGAAATCTGACCACAAAGTCATTATTTATAATGTTTAAATACGTTTATTAGGCCAACCGTTTTTTATTTTCTGTTTTACGGGAGCGCCGACCCTAATTTACCACAAAATCAAATAAAAATAAAACAAGAAGTCGTCAATTCTATTTTTTTAAAATCCGCCGTCTTGAAAAAAATCGTCTACAAAAAATTAAAACAAAACGATGGCGCTCATTGTAATTGTTTGAAAACATATTACCAGAACTTCAGATTCATTAAAAATCGTCTATAATACGCACCAAATTAACATAGGATTCTTTACAAAATGTAAATACCTGATGATGCAGCGTAATTAGGTTAAAGTGTGTATTGATTCTTTGGTAAGCACAAGGACTTATATACATACATGGATTCGCAACTGCTAAAAATAGATCAAACGAATCAAAACAACGACAGGCACAACTTGCAAAGTTCACAGGTAGATAAACAGTGCTGTACTTTTTTAATATTTTTTCGTTTATTTGTATTGAACAATGTTAATACAAGTAGTCTACTTGTATGCAGCTTGAAAATAGTTTAATATATTTTTAGATTGACAAAAAGAGTCTATTTTTAGATTTACAACAATGACGATTTCTTATATTTTCAAGATATAAAACAACAAAAGATACTTTTCCACATGATTCTTATTAAAGTTCTACTTTGGTTAAGGCTTTGAAATACGAATTAAATACCACCAGCGGGAAAAAGGAATGCATTCACAATTACAAGTTGCAGTATTTTCGGATAGTCGATTTTCGATCAAAATTTCGGCGGGCAAATCTTTGGGTGTATATTGTACGCACTGAAAACAAATAGAGAAAGGATCTATGGGGGAATGCTCATTATATGCACTACAATACGTCATCCCGTATTTTTTGCTTATTATTTGGCTTTTTATGCATGCATGCACATGTATAGGACTAGCATGCGCATATGTACGTCATTTTTCTTTGCACAAATGTATAAGCGTAACTGCATGGGAACACTGTTAATATTTATTGTGATAGGCCTATTTAAGTTTGTTTTTAAAATACAAATAAAAAATTAGTCATACAAAGCGTCTGCATACGTAACTTGCGAAAACGAAAGTAAGCAAATACTGAAGATAAAAACAACAAAAAAGAATGTGGTAGAGTTAGTAAGCCTAAGGAGTCGGTGAGAAGTGGTTATAAATACATTTTTGTAATTTTATGTGAATCTAGTCAACAGTACCTTAACTGTTCTTTAAAGAACATCTTTAAATGGTCTTTAATTTAACGTGGACTGGTCTGAAAAATTATCTTGTTACTGAATTTATTGATTAAAAAAATGACAGTAAATTTATATCTTCACCTAACAAAGTTGTAAGAATGGGTATACTTCGTTCAGCTTGTCCATCTGTCCAAGTCCGTGTGTCTGTATACAGTATTTTGTGAGTGCTGTCTAGTTGGGCACCTTCTTGTCAGGTTTCATTCAAATGTCATTTTTTTGTAAATTTAGTGTTTATTTTCAATACCGCGATAAGGCAAATTTGAATTCATAAACTTCTCATGTATACTGTCTATTGGGCTTGCTCTCATCAGCTTTTGTGTATTTTTACAGACTTATATAATATATATGACATCTCCAAAACTTGGCAAGATTTGAATGAAACTTATCAGGAGTGATGGGTATCAAGTTTGTCAACAGGTTTTGATTGGATATCTTTTATATGTCCAAGCACTAGTACATATTATTACCCGTTGTTATATAGCCTGATTTGTAAATACTTGTATATTTATTGTAATCCCATGTGAATCTAGTCTAAATACACTTGTTTTATGTTTATAATGAGCAATCTGTCAAAATAAAAAAAACACCAATAAGTTCACTTTTATTTTTTTTATTTTTTCGACTGCTCAAAATTAAAGATTTTATTTTCATTTTTACTTATCCCCCCCGTCTCAATTTTTTTGAAAAATTTCCCGTAAAACAGAAAATAAAAAAATGTTGGCCTTACTGTTCGGGCTTTGCTAATTGTAATGCAGCACATTCAACATTCAGCACAGTCGACATTTTATTATCATGAAGTTTATAAATGACAAATTTAGTTACAACTGATTATCATTTATATTAATATTTTTTCTGTACATGCTATAAGAAACATTACCATTTAAAAACTATAAATATGTTGTTCCTTTTTGTCAAAAATTTTGTCCTAAGTCCATAAACAACAATTAAAATAATATATACCAATTCTTTTCAAATAGTTTGTCCTGGTTCTTCGACGGTGGCCATTGGTGGGTTGTTAATTTATGTTGAAAATGCATACATGTGTGAATTTGAAGTGATAATTATTGGAAGGTGACCGTTGGTGGGCAGTGACCGTTCACTGAGGTTTCATTAAACCAACCTTTACCGCTGTAACCTTAAACAACTTCAAGTAAAATATTCGTAGCCATCGAAACTCACCATCAAAAGGTGTCGACGGCGATGATGTCGACAAAATTCGTAAATATGAAATACGTGACTGTATAAAATATACATTTTTCAGAAAATAACACTGTTATACAACTCATTGTACAACCAAATAACTTAACATGGACACCCAAGATGTCGGATCCAGCTTCGCAAGAATATCAAGATATGACGTCACAGTTCTGTAGGGTACATGCAGCCTTTTATGCGTTCTAGTGTATTTTAGAACAATAAATACCTAGGGATATAAATTCTCGCAAAAGTGCTAATTGCTAAAAATATTACGAATCTTTTGTGTTTGAGTTTATTCCAGTTGTCTGTCGAGCGTAAAATTATGTGATATCATTAATATTACAAGTTTTGTCGTGTTGAGACAATAAGTTCAATGCACTGAGGTCATTATGTGCATTATCTATGATTTATATACCAGCATGTGTTCTTGTACGAGACACGCAGCTCAAACTATGCACGAGAATACTATGAGGGTTAACACAAGCGTCGACTGAAAAAATACACAATGGATAGATTTCTTGGTAACACTGTGAGCAAAAATATCTATCTCAAAGACCATATACACCAGTACAAAAAAAATCACCACCAACGTTAGTATTTACATGATTTTACAACCTTCATACAGTTCTTTACTAAAAGGATCGCAGCCATGTTCCAGTGGTTAGTGCGCTGGTTTGTTACCCGGAGATCAATATTTGAATAGGTCATGACCTTCTTTGAAAATGTTAGCAAAAATGTCGAGTTTCCTTTATTTGTAGAGAAGTTGCCGGCTCCCTGTGGAAGGGTAACTTAGTACTGGTTAGTATACCATCCAGGAAAACTGGTTAACTGAACCGGTCTCCGTATATAACTGAATTGTAGTTTTAATAATGCTTTAAACCCACCGAAACACGAACATTCAATAAATTGGTTCATTAAGGTTAATTTACTATCTGCATATTGATCAGTGTGAATAATGTGTGAGATTTAACACCATCAGATGTTGCATTTATTCTTTTCAGGCTTTGGATGGAATGTTTCAAGGACGACTTCAATCCTACAAAGCCTGCAGCGTGTCATCTTTCTTGTATGTATCAGTTTATGAATAGTAAAATATAAAACATGCGCGAAAGAACGAGAGCAAGTCAATATAAATACCTCAGATTGCATTAAAATACAACAATATTCAAAGCAATAACAACACGACATAGCAACTCTTTCTACTAATTTCTGTAGAAAAATTGCCAAAACCAATTTTGTTTTATTCATAATTTATGTCAATTAAAAGTAATGTGTTAAGGTGACCATATCATATTGAAACGCTGAGACCGAGGAAAGAAAAACATGTTCAAAATCAAATATCAGCTCCATTCTCTAAATACATTTATTTAGCTTGAAGAGATATACAGTAAAACCTCTCCAGAGCGGCCCTCTGTAGAGCAACAACCTCTCTATAACAACACCTTCAAAATTTCCCTTAGCTTGTATTTACTATAAATTTAACTTCTGTAGAGCAACAACCTCTAAACAACGACCAATATTTGCAGCTCCCACAGGGTGTTGCTCTACAGAGGTTGTACTGTATACATACTAATTTTGCAACTTGAAGAAAGTATGATTGATAATTAATTCACCATAATTTACTTTGAAACGACAAAATTAGACATTTTAGCCTGGAAGCCGATTTCAAGTTTTATACACTCTGACCCTAGACGTCGCGTGGGACAATATCGCCGATGTGTAAATCTGATATCTAGCAAAGTTGTTACATCTACTTGTAATATAACTCTTACTTATAAAATCATGTTCATTGCGTATTCTTTATTACTACTGGTACAATTTTCCATGACACAATAAAATTATAGTGCTCGCCTTGACCGATAAATATTTAAGAAATATATATTATGATCCTTTTTTTTGAAGCAAGAACAAAGTTGATGGATCAACTGTTTTGACGAGCGATCTTATGTTTGGTCAAGCATTTGATTCCGCATACCCTTTAGTTATATCAGCACTTATAGTGGAAAATTCCCCTCGACAAAATATTGGCGGAAAGATTAATCTTATTGTTGGTCCATTGAGCGTATTGGAGGAATCTGTGTCAGTGACGTTCAAGGCTAAACCCGATGGTAAGCTCGTTTCAAATATCAGTTCAAAGTGATGTTTAGTGTTGTTCTGTGTGTGGCATTTCTATGATTTCCAAAAAAATGTCATAGTATCTTAAAATATTGGTTTAAATCTGATGTAGAAATTATCGAAATTCTGTGAAACTAAGTATTTTAAAGAAATAATAATTATTTTGTTTTTGCAACATTTATTTTATCGGAAAAAAAATAAGGCTATTTCGTGTTTTTATATTCATGTTTCGTTTAATAGTATACACTTGTTTGAGAAATGGCTCAATTGGTATCAATATATCTTATTAATTATTTTTACACATTTAGTCAGTTACAAATAACCAGTAATTCGCATTTTCATAATTTCCTTTATCATACTTTTTCTCCCAATAGTAAAACAATTGCGACAACGTTACCTTGTTGCACGATATTCTTTAACCACGCCAGTCCACATACGTCCGATATGAGATGCGAATTGAGGTTACGAAGATTTTATTAGTATTTGCTTAAACCTAACACAACTATCAGACTGTATTAGAATATAAGACTAAAAGAGATTATCGGAAAGTATTTTACAACCCTAGAACTCTTTGTATGTTATCTATGTGTTCAACATACGGCAATGAACTAAGTACTGGTGACAAATGCACGCTGAAACTAGTATATTATGCCCTCACATGTTTAATAATGTAGGCGAACATCACACCTTTCTTAACAAATGACACTCGTGCATAAAACTCATAACACTTAATAACAAGACAATTTCATTAATCATTTACCTTGACATTATGCATTACCAAAAATAAAAATAGATATAAACTGTCATTTCACTTCTGAAGATGAATAACTCGCATAATGGTCTATGACCCTAAAATACGTACTTGGACATTCCATTTGCTTGTCTAATATCTTGATAATGGTATAGGCAAAAATTTATATGATCACTCGGTTTGTTCGAATGTCCAGATACTTTACTTCGGAGGTATCCTAGCAAATGATATTCAGAAACCATCTGCTTTTTTAATTAATTCCTTAGTTAATGAAAGAGTATGCTTGTTTATATATTTCTTTATTTTCTACATTTTTACTTTTGTCAAACGTAATTAAGTTAACCATGGATATATTACGTTGTCTAGATATCTACGATGCAGATGTTAATGTGAAATCTGACCACAAAGTCATTATTTATAATGTTTAAATACGTTTATTAGGCCAACCGTTTTTTATTTTCTGTTTTACGGGAGCGCCGACCCTAATTTACCACAAAATCAAATAAAAATAAAACAAGAAGTCGTCAATTCTATTTTTTTTAAATCCACCGTCTTGAAAAAAATCGTCTACAAAAAATTAAAACAAAACGAAAAACATATTACCAGAACTTCAGATTCATTAAAAATCGTCTATAATACGCACCAAATTAACATAGGATTCTTTACAAAATGTAAATACCTGATGATGCAGCGTAATTAGGTTAAAGTGTGTATTGATTCTTTGGTAAGCACAAGGACTTATTTACATACATGGATTCGCAACTGCTAAAAATAGATCAAACGAATCAAAACAACGACAGGCACAACTTGCAAAGTTCACAGGTAGATAAACAGTACTGTACTGTTTTAATATTTTTTCGTTTATTTGTATTGAACAATGTTAATACAAGTAGTCTACTTGTATGCAGCTTGAAAATAGTTTAATATATTTTTAGATTGACAAAAAGAGTCTATTTTTAGATTTACAACAATGACGATTTCTTATATTTTCAAGATATAAAACAACAAAAGATACTTTTCCACATGATTCTTATTAAAGTTCTACTTTGGTTAAGGCTTTGAAATACGAATTAAATACCACCAGCGGGAAAAAGGAATGCATTCACAATTACAAGTTGGCTGGCCCTATCAACAGGGTTGATACTATGATAAGCAAAAAGCATTGATTACTTTGGTGTACTAAACATAGGACTGAATGAGTGCCCTGCGGCACACGATGATAGAAAGTCAAGATAAGAAAAATCATCTTGGAATGGCGAAACCGTCTAACATATTTTAATGTATCGTAAACCAATAACTAAAATCAAATCTCTGAAGGTTCTGCTGTTGTTCGGAACTACAAAGTAATCAAAAGTTGAATATCTTTGTAGGGTGAGGTATTGGGTTGAGTTTTGGAAAACGAACGATAGTTCGCGCATGGATTTTGATGCAGACCAAAGTACTACGCTTTTCTATACCCGCCATGCAACTGTTAAAGTTGTTCCCGTTCCATGTGCTTTCAGAACTTTGACTTATGTTCCCTATCTGATCACCGAAGGTAGTTCAGCAACTAGCATTTATAGTCTGCATTACCTGCCCCTTCGTATACTAAACTTATGCAGAATGTAATATCTCATACATGAAGTCATGCTCGAAGAAGAAAGTACACGTAATAAGCATTAAATTAATCGATAAAAATTTCCCGATAAACCATTGTTTTGAATATACATGAATGTCCTTAAATTCAATGACTACTTTTTGTTTTCATTAGAAGCTAGGAACCAGACTAAATTAGCATATACAGTACGTGAAGTAATCCGAAGGAGAGGATTATTTCAGATTTGTTTACGACTGTTTTGTATTGGTCGTTTACGATTTTGCATAGCCTTGAATGCACGTAATATCTGAATTTGTATCTATGCCATTGAACTGAAAAATTAGAACTATGTTTATAGGCCTTCCGCCTATTAATGGAAGCTCTTCGATATGCAGGAAAATTAAAACCGATCTGAAATGATATTAACTTTGTGTTCGTACCGTACAACAAAAACTTAAACTACATGTCCGCATCCATTATACTTTATTAATATATGGTAAAAAATACATAACTTGTTCCCACTAATTTTCCCATAATATATAGGGCCGGTAAGGTCACAAACCCTTTTTTAAAACATTTTTTAATTTCGGGGACATGTTGTTCATATGAAAACCGAATTATATCGACGAGACAAAAATCTACCAGACAAAAAAGGGTCAGACTCTGTAGAAAGAAAAATGGCTCGGCCGGATTAGTGAAAACCGGGACCTTTTTTTCGCCTAATGTCAAAAAATGTAAGATGAACAATGACAAGCTGACAAGTGAAATATTAATTATGGGAAATGTCAGTTGTCTTTACAAAGTAGATAATATGTGCGATGTTATCATTCTAAAGTAAAGAACAAGGAGACCAATTAATAATCAAATCTCGCTTGGCTGCTGTCCATATAAATATGTATATAATTATAAATATATATAAGTAACGGTATTATCTCAAGTGTTTACACTTTTTTTCTTGCAGCGTTTTAAAACGTTATCTAAGAAAGGCTTGGGGTGTTGATTTCGTTTGGATTGTATATTTTCCTGACTCACTGGTAAACATTTTGTAACCTTGCTTTCATTTTTATACCTGTTTTTCGTTTCAGAAGTGTCTAAATATTCTTTAGCTAATTAGTTTGGATATAGACGGTGATATAAACATATCATACCAATAGTTCAACTATTGAAAATCGTAAACGATTTTAGAATGAATGAATGATTGTGTCATTATTAGCGAATGCTTATCAATTGATGGATATTGAGTAATAAGAGCTTTTAAAAATATTGATTTACAGCACTGAAATGCTGGTTGCAGTCGGACTATTAGTGCTACTGGTTTCAAAGGAAACATTCGGATTAGAAGGTAAGACACTTTTTGGTTTAATTTCTTTTAGCATGATTTTACGTTTAAACCAGAAAAAGGCACGTTACCAACTACTTGACCTAGTACGGAGCCCCTAACGTGACATTTGCTTTTCTTTCTTTCTTTCAGAACCATTTCGTTTTTACGAAAAGTTAAATCGTTTTTACAAAATATTATTTCGTTTTTACGAAATTTTAATTTCGTTTTTACAAAATATTAATTTTTTTTTACGAAATATGAATAGCAAATGTCACGTTCGGAGCACCGTAACCAACAAAGAGGGTCACACTTCTTTACTTTTCTAATTTTTTTTCTAACACACTCAGAGGTAAGACTTGTGAAGTTATTCCCAAATATTCTCGTACTTTGTGCACCAAAACTAAAGTTGGTCAGCTAACCATAAACATGATTATTGTTTTGAATTTTTTATAGAATGCGTCAATATCGTATGTTATACTTTTCTGGTTCCCTGTCTACTTTGGTTCTGTCAGGGTCAGGTTATACAGACTTATATTTTCCAAATATATTATTAAACTGGTTCTCGGTCCATGTTGTAGTGCACCTGTGAACTGACAAGTCATCGGGAACCAGTTTAATATATGATAAACAAAGTTCCAAATCTAATATTAATTTACATGATTGTAATAAGATGATACTTATGTACGTTTTTAACTGCTTTTAAAACCAATCATTTCTTTAAAGATGGATGGATCGTAAACGTGACCAGCCGTGTCTATGGCATAGCGTGGGACGAAGATTATGCCAAGAGCAATTCTATCAAATTCAAGGACGCGAAGAATCTCATCTGTGGACAAGTATTTTGAATATATTTTAATGTGATTCCATAGTATATTTTTATCATTAAGTAGTCGTTCGTTTAAATTCTTATATGACACTAATACAGGATTAAAACATAACAATAAACTTGAAACCCACATAAAATCATGTTTTATGCTTTTGTACGAGGTTACACTACATACAGTTTAATTATGAAGTATGAACTAAATGCATTGGTACTGTCTTTATTGAAATAGGCTTTTGATCTAGTAGATCACTAAAATTCGGTTTCACAAACTAAAACTGTATCATTCGGATAGTACTTTGGCATTTTTTCATTCATATAACAGTGTGTCAAACATGAAACTAGTATTTCAACTCCCCGAATTATTAAAAGTGGAGTTTCTCTATTTTGGGTCCATTATTGTTTCTAATTTACAAAATGTATATCAATAATATTGGGTTATAACTTGATCAATAAGGAATAGACTTATATGCTATGACTCGACACTTTATGCTGCTGGATCAAACCCAATTGAAATTCAGACTTACTTGCAAATTAATATATATTTCATTGAAAATTGGTGCACTCTCTACAACATGCTTATAAATCCGGCTGAATATAAATATATGCTTACAGGATCGACACCAAAAATAAAACATATCAATTTCCACTTGGAAGTCAACCAAAAAACTATTGAAAATGTCACATATCATAAAATTGTATGACTTCATGTAGACAAACATTTACAGTGGAAAGTACACCTTGATAAAACTTGCTCTAGAATAAGCAGTAAAATGCCTCTGTTGTAAAAGGAAATCTGATTATCTCTCTTATGACATGAATAAATGGTTTTAAACCTCATATATCCTATCCTGCAATATATATTTAATTATTTATTGTCTCAACAAAGAAAATCCATGTGCTGTGGCTGTCAATTTCAGTTTATATTATGTGCATCTTTATACTGAAGTGTGAGAAAATGTTGTTTGAGTTTTGTGTATGTATTTATCTAAAAAAATTCAAGAGGGCCACATTCACGGTGGTTAACTGGCTCGGACTTTTTTTAATCAAATCAGCGTCCCCAGACTATTTTTGATCGAGCAAAGGACTTTTACTGATTAATTTCTTAAAAACAATTGACAAATATCCTGATTCAGGCGCAAAAACACGTAAAAATTATATACTTGAACTTTACAATTTCTGTACCACGGAACTTTTACATGTCTGTTCTTTCTATACATTCAAAATAATCAACAATTTCTTCTAAATTTATTCTTTACATCAAGAAAAAGTCTGAAGTTTCCCAAGCGAAAGTGAAAGTGCATCAACATTTACCTGAAATTACTAAGAAAGTACATCGATTTTTTCAGATTTCATACTTGTGTATTGCTCTAAAATATATGTATAGTACATTGCCAAGGTGTTTTAGTCAAACGTGGGTCTTTCAGATATCAAATTATCAGTTTTTCAACGATCCAAAGGAACTGATCATAACTAGTCCGTTTCCATGATCACTAGAAGTCCTTCGCTGCTAAGTTTTTTTCTTCTCTTTAACAACAATGAACCGAATTTTGACTGGATAAATACCCGATAAGTAACCTTTGGTAAATTGTTATTATTCAGTTCAGTAACGATATCGATTGAAAAACATGAAAACTTAGTAGAAATTGACATTTTATTCCTTCACTAGACAGTATCGCCCAATCTTGCGAGGAAAAATGCAATTTGATTACATTTGTGCATAGACTCTGTTCGCTGTCATGTTGATTTAACATTATTTTCTTGTCAATATACATTTGTGCAGTTCCGTCGCACATAAATAGTTAAAATAAAATAAGCAGAACATATAAAATATCAATTATTTTGAACACATCTGACCTTCATATTCATTAAAAGTCCTTTGCTCGATCAAAAATAGTCTGGGAACGCTGTTTTGATCCAAAAGAGTCCGAGTCGGTTAACCACCGTGACATTGTAAAAAAGTATTGTTTCATTTTCATTATTATTAATGTTTCATAGCCTTTATGTAGAACCTTCTGTAAATAAAGCTATTATTATTCTATAGATAAATGACATTTTCCGGAGAGAACCAGTAGCTGGTAATGAGATCAAAGAAAGATATTTGACATGTCACATTGGCAGCTTTCGGTGAGACACAATCGAGTTTGTTTTTCCCATGCATTACTGTGATAATTAAGAAATATTCACCAATAACAACTATATATATCTCTCTCTAATTTATCACTGATACAACGAGCAAAAAAAGTATAATACAATTAATTAGCAATTAACATCGAACTTATTAATGACAATCATATCATATGAAAAATGTTTAGTTCTCATCATTACAGCAAACATATTATCCCAAGGATAACCAGTAATGGTGGCACGTAAGTAATTATTTCAATTGTTTGCGTTGATGTTATTATTACCTTCAACCATTACGGTAATTCGGTGTAGTTTTTACAAACAAATATAATCAAGTAAGGCTGTATCTGGTGGATAGACCTATGTCTTGGTCCAATTTCTATGAAATCCAAACAAAAAATTTGTAACATAGAGTGATTGGACAATTGCTATGATAATAGTCGAAAAAGGACCAAATCTGGCCAAGACGAAACCTTGGTTGAATTGTCAACAACAAGTATATGATACTTCAATCAGGACAATTTTGGTACTAACATTATTATGCATTATTGAAATTCACATTTATTATATAATTATATATTGTTGAAATTATTTTCTAATTCAGGCAAAGCAATCTTAATTTAGATGCACCGGTCTCTTTTACATATTCTTTGGTATTCAATGGTTCTGCTCCTGTACCAAAGTCATTTATTGACGCCTTGCTTATGGCAAACATCGAAACATTTCATATCGGAACAAAAATCTGGATGTTCTTTGGAGATACCTGGCTGATAAATCGTAACCGTGTTGAGTTGGTGAGAGTAAATGTGTCTGACTTTATTTCGCACAAAAATGACAAGCGACAAGGTCTAACTAAAGGTGATTATTTTGTGTCATCGACTGCATCTCATGAAATACAAACGCAGTTTTATTTTTTTGTTTATTCATCTGTTGTTTAACGACACATTCGACAGCTATGGTCAATGCAGAGCCACCCCAGATAGGAGTGGGGCGGTAAGATACTGTTACAAGAGAACTGGGCATTAATATACCAATTATTTTCAAATAGTTTGTACTGGTTCTTCGATGGTAGCCATTGGTGGGTAGTTCATTTATGTTGAAAATGCATACATGTGTGAATTTAAAGTGATGATTGTTGGAAGGTGACCGTTGGTGGGCAGTGACCGTTCACTGAGGTTTCATTAAACAAACCTTTACCGCTGTAAGCTAAAACAACTTCAAGTAAACTATTCGTAGCCATCGTAACTCACCACCAAACGGTGCCGACGGCGATGATGTCGACAAAATTCGTAAATATGAAATACGTGACTGTATAAAATATACATTTTTCAGAAAATAACACTGTTATACAAATCATTGTACAACCAAATAACTTAACATGGACACCCAAGATGTCGGATCCAGCTTCGCAAGAATA
Source organism: Lutraria lutraria (assembly GCA_964023205.1). NCBI lineage: Eukaryota > Metazoa > Mollusca > Bivalvia > Venerida > Mactridae > Lutraria > Lutraria lutraria. The sequence continues at coordinate 33,727,146 of OZ026838.1, forward strand.
TCAAGATATGACGTCACAGTTCTGTAGGGTACATGCAACCTTTTATGCGTTCTAGTGTATTTTAGAACAATAAATACCTAGGGATATTAATTCTCGCAAAAGTGCTAATTGCTAAAAAAATTACGAATACTTTGTGTTTGAGTTTATTCCAGTTGTCTGTCGAGCGTAAAATTATGTGATATCATTAATATTACAAGTTTTGTCGTATTGAGACAATAAGTTCAATGTACTGAGGTCATTATGTGCATTATCTATGATTTATATACCAGCATGTGTTCTTGTACAAGAGACGCAGCTCAAACTTTACACGAGAATACTATGAGGGTTAACAAAAAATACACAATGAATGGATTTCTTGGTAACACTGTGAGCAAAAATATCTATCTCTAAGACCATATACACCAGTACAAAAAAAAATCACCACCAACGTTAGTATTTACATGATTTTACAACCTTCATACAGTTCTTTATTAAAAAGATCGCAGCCATGTTCCAGTGGTTAGTGCGCTGGTTTGTTACCCGGAGATCAATGTTTGTATAGGTCATGACCTTCTTTGAAAATGTTAGCAAAAATGTCGAGTTTTCTTTATTTGTAGAGAAGTTGCCGACTCCCTGTGGAAGGGTAACTTAGTACTGGTTAGTATACCACCCAGGAAAACTGGTTAACTGAACCAGTCTCCGTATATAACTGAATTGTAGTTTTAATAATGCTTTAAACCCACCGAAACACGAACATTCAATAAATTGGTTCATTAAGGTTAATTTACTATCTGCATATTGATCAGTGTGAATAATGTGTGAGATTTAACACCATCAGATGTTGCATTTATTCTTTTCAGGCTTTGGAAGGAATGTTTCAAGGACGACTTCAATCCTACAAAGCCTGCAGCGTGTCATCTTTCTTGTATGTATCAGTTTATGAATAGTAAAATATAAAACATGCGCGAAAGAACGAGAGCAAGTCAATATAAATACCTCAAATTGCATTAAAATACAACAATATTCAAAGCAATAACAACACGACATAGCAACTCTTTCTACTAATTTCTGTAGAAAAATTGCCAAAACCAATTTTGTTATATTCATAATTAATGTCAATTAAAAGTAATGTGTTAAGGTGAGCATATTATATTGAAACGCTGAGACCGAGGAAAGAAAAACATGTTCAAAATCAAATATCAGCTCCATTCTCTAAATATTTAGCTTGAAGAGATATACAGTAAAACCTCTCCAGAGCGGCCCTCTGTAGAGCAACAACCTCTCTATAACAACACCTTCAAAATTTCCCTTAGCTTGTATTTACTACAAATTTAACTTCTGTAGAGCAACAACCTCTAAACAACGACCAATATTTGCAGCTCCCACACGGTGTTGCTCTACAGAGGTTGTACTGTATACATACTAATTTTGCCACTTGAAGAAAGTATGATTGATAATTAATTCACCATAATTTGCTTTGAAACGACAAAATAAGACATTTTAGCGTGGAAGCCGATTTCAAGTTTTATACACTCTGACCCTAGACGTCGCGTGGGACAATATCGCCGATGTGTAAATCTGATATCTAGCAAAGTTGTTACATCTACTTGTAATATAACTCTTACTTATAAAATCATGTTCATTGCGTATTCTTTATTACTACTGGTACAATTTTCCATGACACAATAAAATTATAGTGCTCGCCTTGACCGATAAATATTTAAGAAATATATATTATGATCCTTTTTTTTTGAAGCAAGAACAAAGTTGATGGATCAACTGTTTTGACGAGCGATCTTATGTTTGGTCAAGCATTTGATTCCGCATACCCTTTAGTTATATCAGCACTTATAGTGGAAAATTCCCCTCGACAAAATATTGGCGGAAAGATTAATCTTATTGTTGGTCCATTTAGCGTATTGGAGGAATCTGTGTCAGTGACGTTCAAGGCTAAACCCGATGGTAAGCTCGTTTCAAATATCAGTTCAAAGTGATGTTTAGTGTTGTTCTGTGTGTGGTATTTCTATAATTTCCAAAAAAATGTCATAATATCTTAAAATATTGGTTTAAATCTGATGTAGAAATTATCGAAATTCTATGAAACTAAGTATTTTAAAGGAATAATAATTATTTTGTTTTTGCAACATTTATTTTATCGAAAAAAAAATAAGGCTATTTCGTGTTTTTATATTCATGTTTCGTTTAATAGTATACACTTGTTTGAGAAATGGCTCAATTGGTATCAATATATCTTATTAATTATTTTTACACATTTAGTCAGTTACAAATAACCAGTAATTCGCATTTTCATAATTTCCTTTATCATCCTTTTTCTCCCAATAGTAAAACAATTGCGACAACGTTACCTTGTTGCACGATATTCTTTAACCACGCCAGTCCACATACGTCCCATATGAGATGCGAATTGAGGTTACGAAGATTTTATTAGTATTGGCTTAAACCTAACACAATTATCAGACTGTATTAGAATATTAGACTATAGAGTATCGTAGAACTATTTGTATGTTATCTATGTACTGGTGACAAATGCACGCTCAAACCAGTATATTATGCCCTCACATGTTTAATAATGTAGGCGAACATCATACCTTTCTTAACAAATGACACTCGTGCATAAAACTCATAACACTTAATAACAAGACAATTTCATTAATTATTTACCTTGACATTATGCATTACCAAAAATAAAAATAGATATAAACTGTCATTTCACTTCTGAAGATGAATAACTCGCATAATGGTCTATGACCCTAAAATACGTACTTGGACATTCCATTTGCTTGTCTAATATCTTGATAATGGTATAGGCAAAATTGTATTGTGTGAGTTCAAATTCACGTACACGGGTATATCACTCGGCTTGTTCGAATGTCCAGATACTTTACTTCGGAGGTATCCTAACAAATGATATTCAGAAACCATCTGCTTTTTTAATTAATTCCTTAGTTAATGAAAGAGTATGCTTGTTTATATATTTCTACATTTTTACTTTTGTCAAACGTAATTAAGTTAACCATGGATATATTACGTTGTCTAGAAATCTACGATGCAGATGTTAATGTGAAATCTGACCACAAAGTCATTATTTATAATGTTTAAATACGTTTATTTACTGTTCGGGCTTTGCTAATTGGATGACAGCACATTCAACATTCAGCACAGTCGACATTTTATTATCATGAAGTTTATAAATGACAAATTTAGTTACAACTGATTATCATTTATATTAATATTTTTTCTGTACATGCTATAAGAAACATTACCATTTAAAAACTATAAATATGTTGTTGCTTTTTGTCAAAAATTTTGTCCTAAGTCCATAAACAACAATTAAAATAATATATACCAATTCTTTTCAAATAGTTTGTCCTGGTTCTTCGACGGTGGCCATTGGTGGGTTGTTAATTTATGTTGAAAATGCATACATGTGTGAATTTGAAGTGATAATTGTTGGAAGGTGACCGTTGGTGGGCAGTGACCGTTCACTGAGGTTTCATTAAACCAACATTTACCGCTGTAACATTAAACAACTTCAAGTAAACTATTCGTAGCCATCGAAACTCACCATCAAAAGGTGTCGACGGCGATGATGTCGACAAAATTCGAAAATATGATATACGTGACTGTATAAAATATACATTTTTCAGAAAATAACACTGTTATACAACTCATTGTACAACCAAATAACTTAACATGGACACCCAAGATGTCGGATCCAGCTTCGCAAGAATATCAAGATATGACGTCACAGTTCTGTAGGGTACATGCAACCTTTTATGCGTTCTAGTGTATTTTAGAACAATAAATACCTAGGGATATTAATTCTCGCAAAAGTGCTAATTGCTAAAAATATTACGAATCTTTTGTGTTTGAGTTTATTCCAGTTGTCTGTCGAGCGTAAAATTATGTGATATCATTAATATTACAAGTTTTGTCGTGTTGAGACAATAAGTTCAATGTACTGAGGTCATTATGTGCATTATCTATGATTTATATACCAGCATGTGTTCTTGTACAAGAGACGCAGCTCAAACTTTACACGAGAATACTATGAGGGTTAACAAAAATACACAATGAATGGATTTCTTGGTAACACTGTGAGCAAAAATATCTATCTCTAAGACCATATACATCAGTACAAAAAAAATCACCACCAACGTTAGTATTTACATGATTTTACAACCTTCATACAGTTCTTTATTAAAAAGATCGCAGCCATGTTCCAGTGGTTAGTGCGCTGGTTTGTTACCCGGAGATCAATGTTTGAATAGGTCATGACCTTCTTTGAAAATGTTAGCAAAAATGTCGAGTTTCCTTTATTTGTAGAGAAGTTGCCGGCTCCCTGTGGATGGGTAACTTAGTACTGGTTAGTATACCATCCAGGAAAACTAGTTAGGTGAACAGGTCTCCGTATATAACTGAATTGTAGTTTTAATAATGCTTTAAACCCACCGAAACACGAACATTCAATAAATTGGTTCATTAAGGTTAATTTACTATCTGCATATTGATCAGTGTGAATAATGTGTGAGATTTAACACCATCAGATGTTGCATTTATTCTTTTCAGGCTTTGGATGGAATGTTTCAAGGACGACTTCAATCCTACAAAGCCTGCAGCGTGTCATCTTTCTTGTATGTATCAGTTTATGAATAGTAAAATATAAAACATGCGCGAAAGAACGAGAGCAAGTCAATATAAATACCTCAGATTGCATTAAAATACAACAATATTCAAAGCAATAACAACACGACATAGCAACTCTTTCTACTAATTTCTGTAGAAAAATTGCCAAAACCAATTTTGTTATATTCATAATTTATGTCAATTAAAAGTAATGTGTTAAGGTGAGCATATTATATTGAAACGCTGAGACCGAGGAAAGAAAAACATGTTCAAAATCAAATATCAGCTCCATTCTCTAAATATTTAGCTTGAAGAGATATACAGTAAAACCTCTCAAGAGCGGCCCTCTGTAGAGCAACAACCTCTCTATAACAACACCTTCAAAATTTCCCTTAGCTTGTATTTACTACAAATTTAACTTCTGTAGAGCAACAACCTCTAAACAACGACCAATATTTGCAGCTCCCACACGGTGTTGCTCTACAGAGGTTGTACTGTATACATACTAATTTTGCCACTTGAAGAAAGTATGATTGATAATTAATTCACCATAATTTGCTTTGAAACGACAAAATAAGACATTTTAGCCTGGAAGCCGATTTCAAGTTTTATACACTCTGACCCTAGACGTCGCGTGGGACAATATCGCCGATGTGTAAATCTGATATCTAGCAAAGTTGTTACATCTACTTGTAATATAACTCTTACTTATAAAAGCATGTTCATTGCGTATTCTTTATTACTACTGGTACAATTTTCCATGACACAATAAAATTATAGTGCTCGCCTTGACCGATAAATATTTAAGAAATATATATTATGATCCTTTTTTTTGAAGCAAGAACAAAGTTGATGGATCAACTGTTTTGACGAGCGATCTTATGTTTGGTCAAGCATTTGATTCCGCATACCCTTTAGTTATATCAGCACTTATAGTGGAAAATTCCCCTCGACAAAATATTGGCGGAAAGATTAATCTTATTGTTGGTCCATTGAGCGTATTGGAGGAATCTGTGTCAGTGACGTTCAAGGCTAAACCCGATGGTAAGCTCGTTTCAAATATCAGTTCAAAGTGATGTTTAGTGTTGTTCTGTGTGTGGTATTTCTATAATTTCCAAAAAAATGTCATAATATCTTAAAATATTGGTTTAAATCTGATGTAGAAATTATCGAAATTCTATGAAACTAAGTATTTTAAAGGAATAATAATTATTTTGTTTTTGCAACATTTATTTTATCGAAATAAAAATAAGGCTATTTCGTGTTTTTATATTCATGTTTCGTTTAATAGTATACACTTGTTTGAGAAATGGCTCAATTGGTATCAATATATCTTATTAATTATTTTTACACATTTAGTCAGTTACAAATAACCAGTAATTCGCATTTTCATAATTTCCTTTATCATCCTTTTTCTCCCAATAGTAAAACAATTGCGACAACGTTACCTTGTTGCACGATATTCTTTAACCACGCCAGTCCACATACGTCCGATATGAGATGCGAATTGAGGTTACGAAGATTTTATTAGTATTGGCTTAAACCTAACACAACTATCAGACTGTATTAGAATATTAGACTATAGAGTATCGTAGAACTATTTGTATGTTATCTATGTACTGGTGACAAATGCACGCTCAAACCAGTATATTATGCCCTCACATGTTTAATAATGTAGGCGAACATCATACCTTTCTTAACAAATGACACTCGTGCATAAAACTCATAACACTTAATAACAAGACAATTTCATTAATTATTTACCGTGACATTATGCATTACCAAAAATAAAAATAGATATAAACTGTCATTTCACTTTTGAAGATGAATAACTCGCATAATGGTCTATGACCCTAAAATACGTACTTGGACATTCCATTTGCTTGTCTAATATCTTGATAATGGTATAGGCAAAAATTTATTGTGTGAGTTCAAATTCACGTACACGGGTATGATCACTCGGCTTGTTCGAATGTCCAGATACTTTACTTCGGAGGTATCCTAACAAATGATATTCAGAAACCATCTGCTTTTTTAATTAATTCCTTAGTTAATGAAAGAGTATGCTTGTTTATATATTTCTTTATTTTCTACATTTTTACTTTTGTCAAACGTACTTAAGTTAACCATGGATATATTATGTTGCCTAGAAATCTACGATGCAGATGTTAATGTGAAATCTGACCACAAAGTCATTATTTATAATTTTTTAATACGTTTATTACTGTTCGGGCTTTGCTAATTGGAAGACAACACATTCAACATTCAGCACAGTCGACATTTTATTATCATGAAGTTAATAAATGACAAATTTAGTTACAACTGATTATCATTTATATTAATATTTTTTCTGTACATGCTATAAGAAACATTACCATTTAAAAACTATAAATATGTTGTTGCTTTTTGTAAAAAATTTTGTCCTAAGTCCATAAACAACAATTAAAATAATATATACCAATTCTTTTCTAATAGTTTGTCCTGGTTCTTCGACGGTGGCCATTGGTGGGTTGTTCATTTATGTTGAAAATGCATACATGTGTGAATTTGAAGTGATAATTGTTGGAAGGTGACCGTTGGTGGGCAGTGACCGTTCACTGAGGTTTCATTAAACCAACCTTTACCGCTGTAACCTTAAACAACTTCAAGTAAACTATTCGTAGCCATCGAAACTCACCATCAAAAGGTGTCGACGGCGATGATGTCGACAAAATTCGTAAATATGATATACGTGACTGTATAAAATATACATTTTTCAGAAAATAACACTGTTATACAACTCATTGTACAACCAAATAACTTAACATGGACACCCAAGATGTCGGATCCAGCTTCGCAAGAATATCAAGATATGACATCACAGTTCTGTAGGGTACATGCAACCTTTTATGCGTTCTAGTGTATTTTAGAACAATAAATACCTAGGGATATTAATTCTCGCAAAAGTGCTAATTGCTAAAAATATTACGAATCTTTTGTGTTTGAGTTTATTCCAGTTGTCTGTCGAGCGTAAAATTATGTGATATCATTAATATTACAAGTTTTGTCGTGTTGAGACAATAAGTTCAATGTACTGAGGTCATTATGTGCATTATCTATGATTTATATACCAGCATGTGTTCTTGTACAAGAGACGCAGCTCAAACTTTACACGAGAATACTATGAGGGTTAACAAAAATACACAATGAATGGATTTCTTGGTAACACTGTGAGCAAAAATATCTATCTCTAAGACCATATACATCAGTACAAAAAAAATCACCACCAACGTTAGTATTTACATGATTTTACAACCTTCATACAGTTCTTTATTAAAAAGATCGCAGCCATGTTCCAGTGGTTAGTGCGCTGGTTTGTTACCCGGAGATCAATGTTTGAATAGGTCATGACCTTCTTTGAAAATGTTAGCAAAAATGTCGAGTTTCCTTTATTTGTAGAGAAGTTGCCGGCTCCCTGTGGAAGGGTAACTTAGTACTGGTTAGTATACCATCCAGGAAAACTAGTTAGGTGAACAGGTCTCCGTATATAACTGAATTGTAGTTTTAATAATGCTTTAAACCCACCGAAACACGAACATTCAATAAATTGGTTCATTAAGGTTAATTTACTATCTGCATATTGATCAGTGTGAATAATGTGTGAGATTTAACACCATCAGATGTTGCATTTATTCTTTTCAGGCTTTGGATGGAATGTTTCAAGGACGACTTCAATCCTACAAAGCCTGCAGCGTGTCATCTTTCTTGTATGTATCAGTTTATGAATAGTAAAATATAAAACATGCGCGAAAGAACGAGAGCAAGTCAATATAAATACCTCAAATTGCATTAAAATACAACAATATTCAAAGCAATAACAACACGACATAGCAACTCTTTCTACTAATTTCTGTAGAAAAATTGCCAAACCAATTTTGTTTTATTCATAATTTATGTCAATTAAAAGTAATGTGTTAAGGTGAGCATATTATATTGAAACGCTGAGACCGGGGAAAGAAAAACATGTTCAAAATCAAATATCAGCTCCATTCTCTAAATACATTTATTTAGCTTGAAGAGATATACAGTAAAACCTCTCCAGAGCGGCGCTCTGTAGAGCAACAACCTCTCTATAACAACACCTTCAAAATTTCCCTTAGCTTGTATTTACTATAAATTTAACTTCTGTAGAGCAACAACCTCTAAACAACGACCAATATTTGCAGCTCCCACAGGGTGTTGCTCTACAGAGGTTGTACTGTATACATACTAATTTTGCCACTTGAAGAAAGTATGATTGATAATTAATTCACCATAATTTACTTTGAAACGACAAAATAAGACATTTTAGCCTGGAAGCCGATTTCAAGTTTTATACACTCTGACCCTAGACGTCGCGTGGGACAATATCGCCGATGTGTAAATCTGATATCTAGCAAAGTTGTTACATCTACTTGTAATATAACTCTTACTTATAAAATCATGTTCATTGCGTATTCTTTATTACTACTGGTACAATTTTCCATGACACAATAAAATTATAGTGCTCGCCTTGACCGATAAATATTAAAGAAATATATATTATGATCCTTTTTTTTGAAGCAAGAACAAAGTTGATGGATCAACTGTTTTGACGAGCGATCTTATGTTTGGTCAAGCATTTGATTCCGCATACCCTTTAGTTATATCAGCACTTATAGTGGAAAATTCCCCTCGACAAAATATTGGCGGAAAGATTAATCTTATTGTTGGTCCATTGAGCGTATTGGAGGAATCTGTGTCAGTGACGTTCAAGGCTAAACCCGATGGTAAGCTCGTTTCAAATATCAGTTCAAAGTGATGTTTAGTGTTGTTCTGTGTGTGGTATTTCTATAATTTCCAAAAAAATGTCATAATATCTTAAAATATTGGTTTAAATCTGATGTAGAAATTATCGAAATTCTATGAAACTAAGTATTTTAAAGGAATAATAATTATTTTGTTTTTGCAACATTTATTTTATCGAAAAAAAAATAAGGCTATTTCGTGTTTTTATATTCATGTTTCGTTTAATAGTATACACTTGTTTGAGAAATGGCTCAATTGGTATCAATATATCTTATTAATTATTTTTACACATTTAGTCAGTTACAAATAACCAGTAATTCGCATTTTCATAATTTCCTTTATCATACTTTTTCTCCCAATAGTAAAACAATTGCGACAACGTTACCTTGTTGCACGATATTCTTTAACCACGCCAGTCCACATACGTCCGATATGAGATGCGAATTGAGGTTACGAAGATTTTATTAGTATTTGCTTAAACCTAACACAACTATCAGACTGTATTAGAATATAAGACTAAAAGAGATTATCGGAAAGTATTTTACAACCCTAGAACTCTTTGTATGTTATCTATGTGTTCAACATACGGCAATGAACTAAGTACTGGTGACAAATGCACGCTGAAACTAGTATATTATGCCCTCACATGTTTAATAATGTAGGCGAACATCACACCTTTCTTAACAAATGACACTCGTGCATAAAACTCATAACACTTAATAACAAGACAATTTCATTAATCATTTACCTTGACATTATGCATCACCAAAAATAAAAATAGATATAAACTGTCATTTCACTTCTGAAGATGAATAACTCGCATAATGGTCTATGACCATAAAATACGTACTTGGACATTCCATTTGCTTGTCTAATATCTTGATAATGGTATAGGCAAAAATTTATATGATCACTCGGCTTGTTCGAATGTCCAGATACTTTACTTCGGAGGTATCCTAACAAATGATATTCAGAAACCATCTGCTTTTTTAATTAATTCCTTAGTTAATGAAAGAGTATGCTTGTTTATATATTTTTTTATTTTCTACATTTTTACTTTTGTCAAACGTAATTAAGTTAACCATGGATATATTACGTTGTCTAGAAATCTACGATGCAGATGTTACTGTGAAATCTGACCACAAAGTCATTATTTATAATGTTTTAATACGTTTATTACTGTTCGGGCTTTGCTAATTGGAAGACAGCACAGTTAACATTCAGCACAGTCGACATTTTATTATCATGTAGTTTATAAATGACAAATTTAGTTACAACTGATTATCATTTATATTAATATTTTTTTCTGTACATGCTATAAGAAATATTACCATTTAAAAACTATAAATATGATCGTTTTTTTATTTTTAGGGGCACTGTGCTCGCAGAAGGCTAACGACATTCTTTCTGACGCAAGCAATATTTCCAATTACCTTCTCTGCCACGTGGGCAAAGCCTACAGATTCACGTGTGGTCCAACCAAGATATTCGATGGAATCAAGAAGAAATGTAGCAATGTTTCCAAATAATCCTACATGTATAAATTCACTTCAAATATTATACATTGAAATTCAACAAACAAGTGACAAAACGCAAAAAACAATGCAGGTAGTTACATCTATCTGATAATGAATACAATAAATTTGTTCGTGGATTACAATTATTGAAAGTTTCTGAAAATCATATTGTTTCAAGTTCTAATGAATAGATGATTCCAATGATCATTTTTAGTGATGTGTTAATCTAGCGTAATAAAAAATGACTGATCCATTTATTGAACTCACACCACTTTGTATGTATTGACTACTAGTATGTCTTCTCTTTCTAAACAATTGCATGGCAGACTCCAAATTGTAAGTTTTTCAATCAACAAAAAGCACCAACATAAACATCAGAATAAAATGTTTCTTATTTCTATTTTTTCTATTGTAATTTAGTCAATATGTATAAATCATATCGAAACACTGATACGCATTTGATAGTAAAAAAACCTGGTCGAATGCATAAAAAGGGGAAAAAACAACAGCAAAACAAGTCTGATAAAGAACAATTCAAATACAGGTCTGATACAGAACAATTCAAATACAGGTCTGATACAGAAATATTAAAAACAGGCCTGAAGAAGAACAATTAAAAAACAGGTCTGATAAAGAACAATTCAAATACAGGTCTGATACAGAAATATTAAAAACAGGCCTGAAGAAGAACAATTAAAAACAGGTCTGATAAAGAACAATTCAAATACAGGTCTGATACAGAAATATTAAAAACAGGCCTGAAGAAGAACAATTAAAAAACAGGTCTGATAAAGAACAATTCAAGTACAGGTCTGATACAGAAATATTAAAAACAGGCCTGAAGAAGAACAATTAAAAAACAGGTCTGATACAGAACAATTCAAATACAGGTCTGATACAGAAATATTAAAAACAGGCCTGAAGAAGAACAATTAAAAACAGGTCTGATGAAGAACAATTCAAATACAGGTCTGATACAGAAATATTAAAAACAGGCCTGAAGAAGAACAATTAAAAAACAGGTCTGATAAAGAACAATTCAAATACAGGTCTGATACAGAAATATTAAAAACAGGCCTGAAGAAGAACAATTAAAAAACAGGTCTGATAAAGAACAATTCAAATACAGGTCTGATACAGAAATATTAAAAACAGGCCTGAAGAAGAACAATTAAAAAACAGGTCTGATAAAGAACAATTCGAAGTTCAGAATTAAAGTGGGAACGATCAGTCAAAAACATTGAAACTGATAAATGTTCTAACAATTCACCATACCATGCTTTACAAAACCTCCAAATAATCTCAATTAACAGCTGTAGAAGATGAATAAAAAAATAAATAGGATTTTATGGTGATTGTTAACAACGTTCTTAGTACTTTGTGAACGCGAGTCACTGGTCAAAAGTTTTAATAAGGACGACCGCGTGCATTACTAAAATGATGTCATTTGGAACAATGTCACTAACGCCCATTGGAAGTCCTATGATATTACAAAACGGTGTATACTAGATAAAGTGAATGAAACCCAAAACTGCCAAAATTCAAAGGACTGTCAAGAAGTGTCACATGAATATATATAATCTCGAACACGCTACCATAGCAAAATACGAACCAATAATTAACATCAATGTATACACTACAAAACGTACCAACTTGACCATTGCAAAACTGATTGATTCATTTTAACACCACCCTATTTGCTATCAACATCGATCTTTTTCATTTTTTCCAAATCTGTGTTGTTAAAAATGCCACACTGTAATAATTATTGTGAAGGCTTTCATTCAGGGATCGTGAACACCAGTGGTGCTGGTTAAACATTTTTAATACTAAATCCAACTGGCTAATTCTCCACATGCGGTGGAAAATCGACAGTTTTTTGTCAATTTTTCAAGGAAGGGTATAGCCTGCCGCGACCGGGAATACAAGTATATCAACACATTGTTATGAACATGTAAATATCAAAGGTGACAAGTTAAATGTACTTACAGCATGGAACTTAAAACAATATGTAAATTTATTACAGTTGCATACGTAATACGTCCAACCTTTCATGCAAAATGAAAGAAAGCAATTTTCAGCTTATAAAATGCTTACACACACAGTTTCGAAATATCTCGATCACTTTCTTGTTAGTAAAAGCAGTTTGACATTTTGAGACTCTTTAGTTCTGAAAAACACAAAAGAAAACATTGAAACTTCAAAGGAAACCTTAAGTAATGCTTTCCAATGGTTTGGTATAAATACGATTGGTCGATGAGAGCTAAAGTCAGAGCTGCTGCAGATCGTTGTCTGGATTTTATAGACTCTACACGTAAGTTAAATGACTTTTATTTTCCGTGCATTGTAATAGTATACTATTCGATTCCTTTTTCTTATTCGAACTGCACTCTTTATTACATGTTTCGCCTGCCGACGATGTTTTTCATCCGATTGTATTTGTTTTGCGTAAATTATTTTTATACAATTTAACTGAATAAATACGAAATACTTCCTTTTTGGACTTCCAAACGTTTTCCAAGTTGAAATGAGTCAAACAAACAGTTAATTATCCTTCATCCTGTTATATATATATATATATATATTGTATTTTCATTTAGGTCCATTATGAAGATCGTTTACTCCATTTTGTTTTGTTGCTTAGCAACAGTTGCTTTGGGTGAAATGAATAAGAAGTATAAAGATTATATGCTCAACTGGCATAATTCCTTCAGAAGACAGCATTCTGCCAAACAAATGAACAAATTGGTAAGAAATATATAGGGAATTTATATTTTCAGTCGACATATTAAATGGCAATATGATTTGTGTTGTTCCAACTTACAAAGCCATGTAGATATGATTTATACCTAACTCCGCGTTATCTTTTTTCACAATCTTTGAAATAATTGCTTAGGAAGGATCTAACATATACATGTTCAGTTGATTTACCTAATTCATCATGTGAACGTAAAATTACATTAGCGTCATCTTGGTTTTCCGTTTTTTATGAGATATCAGTACGTCTCAAATTAATAGAGTTATTCAAAGAATTAATAAGCTTGTAAGGCTGTAACAAGTTTTGAATTTGCAATTTTGCTATTAATCTGTATTTTCATTTGTGAGTATAGAATACCAATGGCCAGATTTAGATATTCGGTACACAAACTTATAATTAAAAATAAATGCATTTGCTAATTGTGTAATATGAATCGAGTTGAATAAGAGAATCATTTTCTTTTGTTTTTTCCGTTTTATCTGGATCTTAGAAATAATTATCTTCAGAATATTATAATACTTGGCCGAATATTCAGTAGTTTCGTTTAATGATGAATCTAAATAGAAATACAAGACTAATTAAGCTTGTATCTTTTTATATAAATAAATCGAGGGGCCATTCTTACATCGAGTAAGGTAGTTCTCTCAAATTGAAATCTTTGTTTGTTACGAATCTTTTGATTTTTACTATAGTAAGGTTTATTACCTTCATTTTTATTGTATTGTTTTTATATTCTATATCAACATTAATTATTGCATACAATTATAAGTAACGCTTCTTTTATATCTGTTATCTTTTTGTAATGTAGTATGTATCCACTTTAGTAGTTTCCTTTTTTTTCCTTTCAATGTTGAACATTGTAATCATATACCGTTATCATTGTACATGTTTATTATTTTTTTGGCGATGAACTGCACAGTTAAAAGCCAATAAAACATTTGACTTAACTTGTAATGCCTTCCTTAGCTTCATGATCAGGCATTCTTATAATATTGTCTATATTTTGTAAAGTATTGCAGATATGATAATAATTTGTTTGCTATTACTGTTGGTATATTCTCGAAACAAGGGGGGGGGGGGGGGGGGGTACAAATGTACAATAATTGCAATCATGATATTGGCATCCATTAGCAGATAAATTATGAAAATGAAACCGACCAACTCTAAATTGAACTTTAAAATAATGCTATCATGATCTTGTCCTTTTTGTGACCGTCAATTGTTTATGAATTCTGTTCTATAACTTCGCATGTATATTACTAAAATACTATAAACCAGGCGTCAACATCGAACAAATGCTCTGTAACTCAATTATGACTGTTTCGACAATTTGACTTCATGCACCATTCGTGCTGCCTTCATAGATATCTTTTTGTAAAATATTGACGTTCGTTGCTTCTTTTCAATGCATATTTAAGAACCTGCATATAGGAAGTATTTTTACTTTAATGAAACTTAAGTAAATGCAGCAGATATCATGAAGGGGCAAATAGATTAGACCAACATTAAGGTGACAATGAAAACAATATACTCGTGATAATGTGCATCAAACGTTAATTCACAGGAATGGAGTGACGAATTGGCACAGAAAGCCGACGAATATGTATCGAATTGTCAGTATGACAATCAGTACAATGGTCAAGGTATGAACTTTGCTTACTACACAGACGATATGGATACTATGGGATACATCAACAAAGCATTTAATGACTGGAGCAACGAAATGTTCGACTATGATTTCTCAGGAAATGACTGTGGATCTAGCTGCAGATATACACAGGTAAATATTATACTACACGTTTTTTTATCTTACGCAGGAAAGGAACGGAAATTGATCCTAGCTCTCTTCATTTGTTGATTTGAACAAAGTAACTGAACTACCACCTTAAATTTACTAGGCTAAGATATCGAACAAGTTATTCAATTAATTTGTCGAATTGCTGTCGCATGAAGTTGAATAAGTAAGCATTACGTTTGGTCCAATTCCCTTAGTATCATTCCCCTCAATACAAACAATTTCATAATCTTTTTAACTGAGCTTATACGATTAATAAGTACCATATATAATGGTATTTCGGACTTCACTAGAAATTTCTACCTAAATTTGTTTAATTTTATTTATGCAGATGGCTTGGTACAATTCAAACAAAGTTGGTTGCGCCTTCAACAAATGTCAACAACTTCAGGCTTATGACACAGTCTACGACAATGCCTGGTTCATGGGATGCTGGTATTACCCATAGTATGTATAATCGTCTTTCATATCATTATTTATTTAAGTGATTGTTAAAGTGTCTGTCAATTTGATGCTTATTGAAACTGGTCTATGCAATAATCCGTACAATGTGGATAGCTAGTCATTTTGATTTTTTTCTGCCGTTTAATCTAATACCATATAGTCTATTATTCGGTTTGATGTAAAAAAAGAACGGTATGTTGAGGATTTAGCGTTTGCCACAAATGAAAACAAAATAAGTAACGATAATATATCGCATACTGTTTTACAGTGGTAACAACATGAACGGAATGAATGGAATGGAGTATCCTTTCCAATTTGGACAACCTTGCTCATCTTGTTACGAACAAGGAATGGGATGTGAGGCTGGTTTGTGCGTAGGTACGATAACCGAACTATTTTTATTATATGCATTGCCGATAAAACTGTGCCACGAAATTTGAGTATGTTAACATACCAAGCACTCTTTTACCCTCGAGGGAACGAGCATTTTCAGCTGTGTTATTTAATAGCGTTTTGAATAGTTTTAATGGTAGTCATATAATGAAACAAGGCAAGCATTTTGACTGGTCAAAGAAAATTTAATTATCCATCTTATTAAATGTAAGATGTTTGACCAACAGGTTATTGATGCCAATGTCCATATCAACTAAATAAGACAAATTAGTATTTTTAAATTTTGATTCACGCAAATGTTTATATTATATAATAGTGGTGTTTTAAACACGTGTTGTGGTATTCTAGAAAGCTACGGAGGTTACGGCATGTGCCATGATATCAAACCTAACTGTATGAGTTGGGCTGCTCGGGGTGATTGTGAGAGGAACAATGATTACATGCAGAAATATTGTCCACAGTCATGCAACTTCTGCAATGGTAACACATAATAAATCTATTTCTGATGTAATAAAACGTATTTTTAATCACAGTGAGAATCTAAAATTATACTACTATGACTTTAAAGTTAGAAATGAATGCAAGGGAAAAGTAAATTAATCTGTATTTAAGCATACGTGTGTTTTGAAATGGATAAAAAATGAACATAAACTATTATTGCAAATTTATCTATGCCTATGCAGTTATAAACTTATCTATTTCAATTTTTACCTAAACAATAATGGAACACGTCTATTTCACCTTTGAACCTAGTATACTAGGGCATTCATATCTTCACTTTTTACCTATTTTACCTATGTAATAATGGTACTCATCTGTTTCAATGTTTAATTTATTCAGTAATGGTACTCATCTATTTCACCTTTCCTTTTCAGATCAGCAATGTAAGTACATATTAAATAAATCAATGTCACATTTACTTGATAATATTCTGGACAAACCAAAAAAATTAATGATCATTTCCTCATAAACGCATCTTAAACGATTAAACGAATCAGCGTTATATTTAGAATGATTTAAATCCATGGAAACATTTTTATTGATAGGGTCAAACTACTGGATGAACTCCTACAACAATGGTGAATGTTTCGATCACCAAAAATGTCAGAACTATGATGAACAAGATTGTTATAACAAACCATGGGTGATGAACAACTGTAGGCAGATGTGCAACTACTGTAACATGGAAAACTAATCATTGGGTAAAGATTGAGTTGGTAAGTTTTCTTTCCAGTGCCACAAGCTATACTTAAAAAAAACATTTGTTGAAGTGGGGTTTCCCAATTTTACTTTTATACTTTGGACTGGGATTTTCCAATTTTACTTTTATAATTTGGATTGGGGTTTTCCCATTTCACTTCTATACTTTGTACTGGGGCAATCCCATTTCACTTCTATACTTTGGACTTGGGCAATCCCATTTTACTTTTATATTTTGGACTGGGGTTTTCCCATTTAACTTTTATACTTTGGACTAGGTTTTTCTATTTTACCTTAATATTTTGGACAGGGGTTTTCCATTTTACTTCTATAATTTGGACAGTGTTTTCCCATTTTACTTTTATGCTTTGGACTGGGGTCTTCCCGTCTTACATTTTTAATATCATAATTAAACAAGCACTGAGACGAACACGAATACTTGAGAACACAATCATGTATGAGAAAATTCTCCAAATTCTTGATGGTCAAAGTATTATGAGAACAGTTAATATACTCATATGTTTATTTCTTTTTCTTGAACTAGGATATCATTAAAAGTGGCCTCTATTATGATCACTTTATATTTCAGAAATGACTGGACATTACAAAGGAAGCCATGCATCGGAATATAGTCGATTTACATTTTTACTTGTTATTGTATCATTACCATAAATAAATATGCAACATTATCGCTATCATTGTCGTGTTCAATTACAAATGTACAGTTTTGATGTTTTTTTTCATCAATCGATCTTCGATGCATTTATAGGATCGTACAGAGCGAAGTCCTTTGTTCATTATGTCACCAAACTCAATTATTGCGAAACTGTACACTTACGTGGAGCAGAAAAAGCAAGAATAATACGAAGTCGCTCCAGATTTTTGAGAACCAAAGATTACTATCAGAACATCATATGATAAGACTTTCTTTAAACCCTTTTTCAACAACAACAAACGACATGGTACTTTAAACTTACGTAGACGAATGGCAATATCTCGCCCTGCCAGCGCCTAAAACTACAAAACACAAACATTCAATTAGCTATCGCGTCAATAAAAGGTATCGCTAAAAACGCATAATTCATTGCATCACATTGACTACAGAAGCATATTTATCACAAAATGGATTTAACATCCAGGCACACATGTTACAGCCTACAAATTGCATACATAAAGTTGCTATAAAATATAATGCACAAGAATCAAACCTTATCGCAACGGCATCCGCGACTAGCAATTAATACCCTTACCACTTAATTCACTGCGATGAACATAAAATTATATCAAACAATAGTCATAGTCTCAAGGAATACCATATACTTACATCTATGCAGGACTAAATATTAATCGAACAAAGCAAACAAAAAAAAACATTAAATACATTAGAATTTGTAATAAAAAGGATTCCTCGAACCCATGAACCTCGAAAATTCAGGCATAGAAACTGATAATGAGCTAAAATGAGCTACCGTGTGTATCGTAAGGATAGGCGCTTTTTCAATACAACCTCTAAGTGCTTAAAATGCTTTTGAAACAAATAGAACGACTTCTTTAACAATATTTACATCTACAATATATCCGATATGTCCTATACAGAGATATAATTCCTATGCCGTGATACAGTTATGTACATGAACTAACATAACTCATTATTTAAAATCTTTTTATCTCCTTTTTTGTTAATATCTTCAATCAAATTATTAGTAGTATAAAAGAGCGTCAAACGTAACGTCAATTTGACGTTGTGATGTCAAATGATATGACATTATGACGTAATGACGTCACACAAATGTTTACCATCATTACAATAATAATACTTGTTGCCTGACGAAGTAAACTACGAAACGCGTTGCAACTTAATTTGAGTTATATTTTCTTTTTTACCATGTACTAACATGTAATATGTGCCAAACACAGCTTGAACAAAAAGGGTGTCCATCTAAGCGAATCGTCTCCTTAAAGTCAGTTTAAAGATTATGAAATGTATTACCCTCACTGCCACGTATAGTATCACACATGTTCCTCACTAGTATTTATAGTTACACACAATAATAATGTATATATTATAGTAACACATACACATTAAAACCAATGTAATTCAAAATGCAGCTGAAATGACATCAGTACCTGTTGTTAGATTTATTACCTCACTTACTTATTAGTGATATTACTGTGATAATACATCCGGTACTATGTAAAAAAGTCGGCAACATTGAGACAAATGACAAATATCTAGAATACACAAACAGAAACCACCCTATGAATAAAGTCCATTAAATTAAGAAAAAAATATCTCTGATTAAAGGCCACCTGTCAATAAGGGCCAAAATTCCTAATGGTGGCCTTCGTTTACAAGTTTGACTGTATATTTACATGAGTATTGAATCATGAAGGCCTCAATTGCAGCAAAATAATCACAAAAATATTCACCTCATATCAACACCCTCAGGGTTATATTCTTCTGTTTTTATATGAAGTCTTTCAGCAAGTTTCTTTGCAGCTATTTCTGCATTCAGTTCCTATAAGAATACAGAAGATATTAACAAATATGAATACACAGGGCTGTACATGATTTTACAGAGCATACAGGCACTATCTTATATACAGAATAATGCTTGTAATTTTAACTACATATATAAAGACTTTATGTGACATATGACCACTTTGCACCATTGGCCTTTATTTAGATGTTTATTTTGCTTTGTCTTTTTTCAATGGGGTTAAACATTGCACCAACAGCTTGTGTCATTTTGGAGACTGTTCCAGCTTTTACAATGATGGAAGACCCCAGTCATACAACTGTAGAACTAGAACTTCTCAGTTACTGTAAGCTAGCTAGACAGCTTTCTCAAAACAGATATGAAAAAAGGCTAAGCCTATGGAACGGGGAAGTCGAGTCTTTTGGAAAGGAACGACAACTCTAGGTAGAGATTGGTCGAGCACCTTGCGTAAACAAAAAGTGACGTCATTCTACTTTATGTCAAGCGTTTATGCGCACACTTTATGCAGACGCTTTTCACACAGTTAACCAAAAGCGTTTGCATTTTTAAACTAAAGCTTCTTTTTTAAAAACTTAGAATACTTTGCTTTCTTTTTCTTGTAAACAGATAGGAAAAAATAAATATAAGTGATTAATTATATTACGATGTAAAAAAATATGCCAACACGAGAACGAGAACTTGGTTGTAACAAACTAAATGGCGGTCAAAATGGCGGCCTCCATGATTTGGAAATGAGAATTTCGGCGATGGGTAATACATTTGAAATTGTTGTAATTCACATTGAACCTTTTCTAACGTACGCATTGTCTATAGCCGGACAAGGCCAAAGCCCAGGAAACCTAATTTCATGTATAGTACTACACAAGACAGGAACAGTTGTGTATAGAAACACATAAGACACGCATTGTCATATATAGTAACACAAATCACTCATTTCCAAGTATAGAACCGCACAGGTCACGCATTTCCATGTACAGTAACACACGACCCGCACTACCATGTATAGTACCACACAAGACATGCAGCGCCAGGTAAATGTACCCACGAGACCCATACTGTCTTTTAAAGTAATGCATACCATCCGTACAGCAATGTGTTTAGTGCACGATACCTTATATTGTAAGACACCTCAAGAACCGCCGTTCATCAATGTAATACATGTCATGTACAGTGCCACACAAGACCCGCATTTACATGTTCAGTTGCACAAGACACGCATTGTCATGTATATTAACACACGAGAGCCGTAAAGAAATGTATTCTAGTTATAAACGAGGCCCCTACTGCAATGTATTTATATACACCATATTTCTAGTGCCATGCATTGTAATACACACGGTCTTTACGAAAATGAATTTCAAGATATGACGATAATGAATATGTCGTAGGTTGCTTACTTTTGCTGCCATTGCAGGAACAAGTTGGCTTTAATCATCAGTATGGTTGTTAAATTGTATGGTTGGTTGATGCTAATGATAGCAATAAGGCTGTGACGTCGAAACTTATACCTCTGTACGATATGTATTTTCTTGCTGTACAATATTTAGATGCCCCGAAAATTATTACAGCATACATATTGTATATATCATCAAACAAGACAAGTTACCTTACTATTTCAAATACAGACAATCCTATGAAAAAATACCATCCTTGGAAAAACATAAAATATGGCTTTTATTTACAAGTGGCCTTGATTCGGATGGCCTTATGTTCCGAATAATCAAAGTAGGTTTATAAAAGAATGCTCTGTACGCTCTGTACTCACAGGATAGCCATAAACCCAGATTAACTGTAGGTATCCATGCAATATAATGTATAATATTAATAATAAATTAAATTACTCAAAGGAAATGTCACCCGTAAAAACACCTTACAACAAAGCCTAGACTTCCTTTACCAACTACAATGTACTGTCAATGACCTCGTCATACGACAACAAAACCACACACAAACACAAACCACGCAAAAAGGGTCGACCCCGTCAATAAGATGGACTAGAAAAGGAAATGGTCGTCTATACCACAGACACTCGGTTAGTCAAAATTCATGCCCATCCACAACGGTCGCTCGTACACCCCTACTAAACGGGTGGTTCTGTCACAATTTCATGATCTGTTAAATATGAGCCATCGACACGTCCGGGATAGAGCCCTCGAGCAACGCCTGTTTTTTCTCAAAAGTCGAAGAATGCCACCTAGAATATTTTTTCTTGTCATTCTGCTTGCAATTTCGACAAGAAATACCGCAAAATGACGTTGCTAGACCTTTTACAAATTATCAACTCCAACTGTTGGCTCCATCACATTGCCGATGGCACTAATACCTTGTCGATATCACAATCACATTTGAAAGAAATGTGAGTGTTTCGTTTTAACCCGGCCAATGAACTATTTTTGAGTTGAGGCAAATGGGAGGCTTGGACAATATTGCATACATGATAATGTGGGCCGACATCCAGTTCATGGAAGAGAAATCACTCCAGATGTGTCTCTTCGTGACAGAAAATGCATGCGTTGATAATTTGTAAAAGTTCTAACAACGTCATTGCGTGATATTTCTTGTCCAGATTGCATGCAAAATGACAAGAAAAATATTCTAGGTGACATAGCATTCTTCGATTTTTGAAAAACAGGCGTTTTAATCAAAAACGGTTACAAAAGTATCCTCGAGCAAAACACAGGTAAGCACATTTTATTTTTTATAAGATGTGCTTACCTGTGTTTTGTTTTGCTCGAAGGCTCTATAACAGACGTGTCAATGACTCATATTTAACAGATCACAAACATGCGAAAGAGCCATCGTTTAGTAGGAATGCCTTAACCAGCTCGAAAACGAAAGTAAAATATATTTTCGAGTTTTCAAGCTAAAATAAGCTATATACAGCAGAATCCTGTCTTCCTTATCTAAACCTGCTTTCTCTTTTGGCTGACATGCTTTCCGCTACCTACTTAGCTGAATATCTAAGAATTCCAACTTTTTTCACGGTTTGTAATGGGGGGGGGGGTATTGCGTTCGAACAGTTGGCACGGTCACGTAACGATAGCGTCACAGCGGCTATGAGCACGTACCCGAGCATATTGGTTTTGTGTTAACTTGTCATTTGCATTTTTACCGGGTGTTTTCGGACAGTTAAACATAACACATTTGGATGTACATGTATTTTCTTTACTTTGGGTCATAATTCACTATGCTTAGTAAAATTCAAGCGTATTTCTATACGACTGTTATAGCAGGACACAATATTGTGTTGACTGGGTCAGGATGGGAGTGAAAAATCTTACGTTTTGAAAGAAAAATGACCGCTTAGGGAAAAACTGCTCCATTTTGCTTCACAATCATAGATATAAGAATTAATAAGGAATTTAATAAGATACTAATTAAGACGCACAATATTTCGAATCACACATTTTCACAAAAGACTGTCAAAAACTGATTTGATTTGGGCACCAAACTGAAATGTGTGTGGATTAGAAAGGAACGACAACTCTACGTTGAGACTGGCCATTTACATTTTTTCGAGTGCAGCAGCCCCCGCGACTAGTAAATTGCTCTTTTTTTGCTTAAGTTGGTGTTCAATTGACTGCATAACGTTGATTGTTGTAACTCCATAAAATATCAAATATTTAAATAAACACGGATAAGAGATTATTCAAAAGGTATAACTCGCATGCAAAGCTGACTACGAAGTGGTCAGATTCCGAACAGTCCTCTTTTTTCTCTACAAAATCCATATACAACCCTCAGCAACTCACAAAGATATTAATATTTCAAAACCTGAAAACCACAAATACCTTTACAGCTATTCTATTAATCACATATATAGATCATGAAATATTAAATAAAAGTTGTAGCTCGAAAGTGGCCAACTTACGCCACCTTTCAATAGTTATGTTTATTATGCATGGGTTTTTGTTTGTTTCCAAATACATTCTTTATGATTTTTATCTTTCTATTTTTAAATGTTGGAAAAGGTTAGAATGTATTAGGATTAAGTAATTTTAGTAAAAAGACAACATATATTTCAATATTTAGAATCAAGTAACTATTCAGTCTGTATATTACAAGAGACACATTCAACGCCATAAATGGAATACTGAATGGAAAGGTAAATCTTTCTTTAGTAGGAACAAAGGGAACAGTGAAGGGGTCGCAATATTAATCAGTCCAAACTTTGTAGGTGAAATTAAAATTTTTAAAGAAATATTAATAGGTCGTTTAATCAAATTAGAAATAGTTGTAAATGAAAATAAGTTTAATATACTGAATATATATGGACCAACTGATAACAATATAAAAGTTTTTAAACTTATGAAAAACGATATTAACCAAAATATTGATGAAATTATATAGTTGGAGGCGATTTTAACACAATTTTAGACATAAAAAATGAAAAACGAAATGGTAAGACTGACACTCATAAAAAATGTAGAAATGAAATAATGATTATTGGCCAATTAATAGACATTTGGCGTTCATTCAATCCAATATAAAATTGCAATATACATGGCATTTAAAAACAGTACCTCGGGTATCAGGCTGATTAGACTATTTTTCGGCGCCGCTGTATTAAAATGGAGTTTGACCTACATTTGTAACCAATGGAATAGTTAGATACAAAATCTTCAGCTGGAGTAGGAGTTTTCTCATTGGTTAAAGGCTATTTTGTTACAAATATTTAAGGCAGAAACCATTATTATTTGTTTTATTGCCTCTGAAAATGATGCAATAATAAAAGACAAAAAAAAAACATCAATACAATCACACATATCAAAACGTTTAAACCATGAAAAATTACGTTTGTGGAATTCATGTACAGTGAATAAGATAAATATATTATACATAATCTAATTTAATAAAAAATAGTATGTACAATTTTAGCATTAGACTCAAGATTTTTTGTCTATAGCCTTAACTGTCAATGTGTACACCCAGGTCACGTGATACTCACATCAATGTTGTTTCAAATTTTGAATGTGTCTCAGGATTGAAACTTAATAATAATAAAACAAATGTGTTAAGAATAGGTTCTTTGAAAAGCACTAACATAGAGTTAAAATCAAGACAAACAATTTAAATGGACATCTGACTCAGCTCAAACTCTTGGCATAATATATACAAATCATGAAGAACAATTCTTAAACTAAATTTATTACCTAAAATTGAAAGTTTCAATAACTGTTTAAAACAATGACAACATAGGAAATTAACATTATTTGGAAAAGTTACTGTCTTGAAAACATTTGCACTTCCCAAACTTATCTACCCATTAACTGTTCTATCAAACCCATTTAAACAAATTATACAAAATATAACCATACAGATGTTTAAATTTGTGTGGAATAACAAACCTCATCAGATTAAAAGAGACACACTTGTTTTAGATTATACATTAGGAGGAATAAGTATGGTCAACTTGAACTATTTTCTTAATGCTCTTACGGGATGCTGGATGAAAAGATTAACAGATAAGAACAATAATGGACATTGGAAAATCTTTTATCAATCAATACTAAATAAAAAAGCAGGAGAGCTAATATTTCAATGTAACATATCTGAAAATTATGCAAAAGCAATAAGAAATGGAAATATATTTTTAGAAGATATATTGCGATCTTGGATAAGTATAAATAAAAATGAAAATAATGTAGAAATAAGTAAACAATTGATATGGAACAATACGGAAATCAAACTATGTAACAAAACGTTTTATTACAAAGATTGGCATGGACAGGGAATAACGAAATTAGAATTTTTATCATAGAACGAAAGCCTTCTTTAATTTTGAAAACATATTTTTTTTATATAACATAGATGACATGCAGTATTTCAGATACTTTAATATCCAGTATTCCTATAAATCTAAAGAAGGCACTAACTCAAGAGGGTATAATATACACACAACAGGAAAGATTATTTGACGAATTATTAAAATCTAAAGAACCCAACAAATTACTCTATGAGACGCAGCTGAAAACTAAAGCTGAAATAAAGTCCGAAACAAAATGGTCATCAATATTCCCGAATGAGTCATTACATTGGACAAAACCATACTCTCAAACACAAAAAGCTACTATAGATGTAAAATTAAGAAGTTTTCAGTACAAATACTTAGTGAGAATTTTACCAACAAATAAATCATTACATCAATGCAAGATCTCAGAATCAAGTTTATGCTATTTTTGTAACATGAAAGTTGGAAACATCAGAGCATTTGTTTGGGAATGTAACCATGTGCAACATTTATGGAATAAAATTTATATCCGATAGAAACCTGAAATTAAAAACAGTATGTTTTGGAATAATAGACAAGGAAAATATTAAAAGAAGAAATGTAATTAATTTCATTTTAATTCTCATGAAATCGTATATATTTCAAGCAAAAAATAGAAATCAGGCACTAAATTTTGATAACTTTGTTGCGTATCTTAAAATAAGAATAAAACTAGAACACGAAATAACATTGATAAATGACAAGTTAAATCAGCATAACACCAAATCATCTTTTTCCGAGCAAAACTAATTATACAGAACTGGAAACGAGCTTAAACCCTCTATTTTTTCTTCATTTCTTTTCTCCTAAAAAAATTATATATTCTTCATATAAAAACATTATAATTTTGCAACAATATAAAAATGTTATATGTGCATGATGATTCTTTTCAAACACGCATGTTAAAAATATCTAACAATATGTAACATAACAATTCATATGATTGTACGAGTATGAATAATAAAAATAAATCACAAAAAAGTAATTTTATTAATCACGAATATATATACATACATAGATGATGAACATAGGTTGAGTGGTAGAGAAATAGACAATTGGAATACTACCGCGCGCATACACGGCATGTATGACCATAGTTTACATGGCTGACTATAAAGGCCTTCGTAAAACAAAACATCAAATGAAACCTTTATATTTAGTATTCTTTCAACTAGAGAAAAATCTAGCCCTAAACAAAAGCTTAAAAGTTCAACGTAGGGCGTCTAGCATGAGAAAAGCGTAACTCACAAAAGAGAAAATTCCTAACAAAATAGTATTATTCAAAAAGGTAATAGCAATAGAACAATTTCTAGTACGCATTGCATGGGACAAAGAAAACGCCACTAAAGATATCCTAAGACACTAACTGAAAATTGTGTTTTAGTTTTAGTATTGTTTTATGGCGCATTGACAACAAATGGTCATATAGCGCGCGCAATGAAAATTAAATAGGGAAACCAATAGAATTAATTAATGAGAATGAAGGGTGACTGAAATGAATAGGTTTAAAATCGAATGGTGATAGCATAAGTTAACTAAATAGTTAACATAGATAAAAATAAAGTGTTTAAAAAGTATTACAGTCTACTGTAAAGTCCTACTTCCTTTAAATTATTGATAATTGAAAATTGAATTGTTTGCTATTGTCGATGAAATATGAGCTTTGGGTACAACATAAAGTGTCTATTATGATGAAGTATTTGATACTGGACGAAGAGTCAAACAAGCATGGTTCATACCAACTGCTCCAGTCAAGACAATTATACTGGCTATTCAACTGTATACGTCGATATTTGAAATTGTTGAATTGCACTTATAGAAGTAAGTAAGTAATGAAATATTTTACCAGAGTAGACAGCATCTATGACCAGTTTGCAATATTCATATTACGACTGTGAAATTGCAACGTAAAGCGACAAAATCACTCGAAAGTCCCAATGAGGCCACACACTCAATAAAAAGTTTCAATATTTGTCAAGTCAGGTAAAATCATTTTTGTCTAAAACAGGATAAACCAGCCATATAAGGAGTAATATATAAACACGCTGAAAAATGTAAGGTTGCACAACAGCATTCAATCGCCGTAATTTAAGATTTATTCAAAGTACTATACTTAAACATGAAACAGTCAGAATTTGCATAAACGGTTATTAATGAAAATATGATTAACATATTATTAAGCACATTCTCGTTTTATTGCTACAAATATTATATCAAAATTACTCATTAATGGTAACAAAATTACTCTCTCAATGTCTTTTATTCCTTTTTTTCAAATAAAGAAAAAGGCCTTTGTTGTATTTCTTATCGCAAGGAACGAATAAATTATTTCTTATAAAACGAAACAATTACTCTTGCATGTTAATGATAAACGTAGCTCTAGTACTAATTTGTTTAAGTTGAAACGTTTTGACATTTAGAACCTTGAACGCGCTAAGACCGCCCAATGAACTTCAAAAGACACGCCTTATTTCTAAAGGGACTGAATCTGGTATAAATACAAACCGTTCAGACATCAACTTCACAACTGCAACAGTGGTGTTTTGATTTGTTCACAGGATTGTAAACTGTAGAGGTACGTTTGGTAAAATATTATTTAATTTCGTTTTCTAGTAAATTGTTGATAATGTTTTAGTTGTAACATTTGGAACTTTATTATATCATTACTTAACGTGTTAAATGCATCGTAACTATTTTACGTTCAGTTTTAGCCATGCATTCGTTCTTTACTATTAAGATAACATGGTATTAACAATTACCTATAATAACATTTACCTTCTATTTTATTTTAGGTCCAGTATGAAGGTTGTTTACTCCGTTCTGTTTTGTTGCCTTGCAACAGTTGCTTTGGGTGAAATGGCTCAACAGTACAGGGACTATATGGTCAACTGGCATAATAATTTCAGAGGTCAACATTTCGCCAAAAATATGAACAGACTGGTAAGTAAATATTGTTAAATTAGTTTTAATAGAAAACAAATATGTTCAATATGTGATTACCTGTAGCACTTAACAATAAAGCTGAATCAATTGATAGTATACATATTTCGAATTGATATGATCCAGTGTTTAAAAAAGCATTAGGTACACCAAACCACTTGAAGATGATTTATTATAGTTACGAATAACTGCTGAAATGACGTTGCAATTATAATATTACTGTTTTCAACAACATACAAATCATGTTCGTTTGAATACACCTTAATAATATACATAATGCCAAATGAACTACATGTATATAAGAACACCATATGGGTAAATAGAGGTAAGGTTAACCAGAGGTAAGATAAACTTCAAAAGCTTGCATTTTTTAACAAGACAATGTATCACCACAGTTAAGTGGTCTCTTTTAATGATTGGTCTTTAACACAGACGTTACAGAGCCAGAACTAAAATAAAAAAAAGAAATCGAAGTTGCTGTCTTTTTATTATTTTGAATTTTCGCAAATATTATCGTTGGCGCATATTTGAGATCGTTTTGTTAGACTTTCAAAATTGGTAATAGAGAATGTATACTACTGAAACATTGTGTTAATTAATGTGATACTTTTTCGTTTAGGGCTGGAGTGATGAACTGGCCCAGCAAGCCGAAGAATACGTATCTAACTGTCAGTTTGACAATCAGTACAATGGAAGAGGCTGGAACTTCGCTTACTACACAGACGATATGGAAAATATGGATTACATTAACAGAGCATTTAATGACTGGGGCAATGAGAGATACCAATATGACTTCTCAGGAAATGACTGTGGCATGAGCTGTAGATACACACAGGTAGGATTTCTGATTACTAGTATGTCTTGATACATTTTACATTACGTGCTGTAGAATAATAAGCAGTTCCGATTTTGCTCTGTTATTCATTTTATTTCAGTAAATATGGCTATAAGCGTCACTTTTTTACTTGTATTGTATTAAAACTGTTTTCGCGTCTGTTAGTCGTATTCGGTATGAATATAAATGCATGTATGCATAACATAACGACGGCCTGTGAGTGTTTAAACCATGTTTTATTTCTCGTTTATCACTTGCGGTTAATCCGTGCAAATTAGACCTATTCACATACTTATACGCGCTTGTCAATAATAAATATATCGAAACTATGTTTGTTGCGTCTGTACGATTTAAGCTAACCACACATCCGTTACTTGCGTTTAGAGAGTCTAGTTAATGTTTTGAAAGGAATCAACTATTTCTTGTGTTTAGGTATATAGAATCTAACATTCCTGGTCAATTTTATTGAATGTATTAAATTCGTTATCTAACATCGATAAAATCTCAGCAAAACTTCCGTATCTGAATGATATAATAAATTCAATAAATAATGACAACTTATTTAATATCCCCTATTTCTCGAATTTTTACCGTAATAAGATGATACTCGTTTATTTTTAGTAACAATATCAGGTAACAGTAATCGATAGTACCACAACTCAAGCATAAACAAATGTACTATAATTCAATAAATTCTTGTTGGACTGAAAACTAATTCATACTTATTAACATAATTTACACAGATGGTATGGTACAATACCAATCAAGTTGGTTGCGCCTTCCAAAGATGTCCACAACTTAATGCTTATGACACAGTCTACGAAAATGCTTGGTTCATGGGATGTGCTTATTCCCCATAGTACGTAGTCTGTTGGTGGTTTGTATACTCGACTCATTGTCTTTTGACCAGTCATTGTTCTAATCCGTTTGTTGTTTTGATATCGGCAAATATAAACGAATGTTAATAATTGTAGTAACGTGTTCATACTTACGTTTAAGAACATCATGGTAGTAAAGGGTCAAATGAGATCATTTAATTTTTGTGTAGGCAATCAACGTTGGTTTGATATGATCGATACCACTACATATTCTCGTTTGTAAATTTAATGTATATGTTTTTATATAAAAGTCATTGATTATATTGTCTGTATACGAAATAAAATTGAGAATGTATAATTACACCTATGTATAACTTGGTTATTGGCATTACAGTGGTAATGAAATGAACGGAATGAACGGTATGGAGGGCATGAACGGAATGAACGGTATGGAGGGTATGAACGGAATGAACGGCATGGGATATCCTTACGAATTCGGAACACCTTGTTCATCTTGTTACGAACAAGGAATGGGATGTGAGGGTGGTTTGTGTGTAGGTAAGGACATACAAAATAAATATTTATCATTTAACGTTCGTGATATTCATCATACGCGGCTACGTGTAGTAAATCGGACTGTAGTAATAGTTACTTAGTCTACTAATATTTTGTTAAAAAATAATTCGTTGATAATCTCAGTTTTAACGACATTAATGTTTTGCTCACTTTCTTTTACAGAGCAGCAATGTAAGTACAGTAGAGACATGTTATGACGACATCGCTTAAATCGGGTATCTTTTCATTTTTATGAGAAAATGGAGTATTCCCAATTTCCCATGTTACATTAATTAAAGAAATAAAAATCAAATTAAGTCTGATGATTTTCTCGACATAATTAAGTAAGATACGTATATACCATATTACAATTAAAATAATGCAATTCATTTTAATGTATTTTAGTAAAGGTTCCTTGAATGTTCAAATACGCGCCTGTTTGTTTAACACCCGGTCGCGAATGAATACTTGTAATGGTCATTATATCTGTTCAGTTCAATTGAATGTATCCATTGCTTTCAAAACCAGGGTCCAACTCTTACAACAACGGTGAATACTTTGATCAACAAGGGTGCCAGAACTTTACACCCCAAGATTGTTTTCACAATTCTTGGGTAATGAATAACTGCAGACAGATGTGCAACTGGAATTATTAGAGATGGAATAAGGATTAAAAGTATGTATAAGACAGAAGTATTCATTTTAATCCTGTAATGATAAAACGTGTTTAACGGTCTTCCATATGCACATTGGTAGTTTTGTGGTACAAATGAAAGCGATAGAAATCCAATCAACGTGCATACTTTCTGTATCTTTACTTTAATTTAAAATTTCACTTCGTACATATATAATTTAAAAATGATCTTTATTTGTATTAAAGACAAAAGTTAATGAACATTTTTGACAATTTAAAGGTTCCTGGTCATTATATGTCAAAATAGTATGTTTAATACAGGTAAAACTTCGTAGATTCGATAACTTGTCATCTTAAGCTTTGAAAATGGCTTTATTGTAACACTTTTGCATACACATTCACGTTAGTTATCTGTATATTATAGGGACAGGTGGATGGAACACGGGACAACGAAATGCAACGGAATATAGTCAATTAATTTCTAATGTATAGATTAACAAGATTATATAAATAAACCTTCAAATTAATCGAATCTAGATTTCTCTTATTATTACACCAACGATGATTTATATTTAATTAACTTGATTGTTGTCAATTGCTTGAACGAAACAATTGTTGTTGTTTTAAAGACAATGTTTCAAATTATTTCACTCAAAAATATTAATACGCCCATTGATTAATTACATGTACTCGTAAATACAATTGTCTTAATACTACAAAATGTGTATACTAGTTTTTCCTTCTTTTTCAATCATTCAAATTATAATTGAACCTTATATTTTGATAATTATAATATCTTCATGGATCTAGGGTACAGAAATGAGAAAAGCTGCATGCAAAGAATTCCAGCCTTTGAGCTCACGGTAGTACCATATAGCATTAAGTTCTCTAAAAGGTTTATACCAACACTTACCAAATTCCTATATCACGGCCTATAATCACGTGGTACATTGTTTTGATAATAATTGTTCTCGACTCTGTGGTTATCAAAACATTATATCACGTGTTGATAGACCTGTTCTGTTGAGCACTATGAGCTCCAGTAAGAAACATATCCATAAATATATGTAAACAACAATATGCACAATCATTCCTTAACATATATACATACTTGAAGTGTGATATAATATTGGATCAATTTGCTAACTTGTAGATAGTGTCTTCGTTGTTAAATTATATTTAGAAACATGAAAATACATGTAATGACTCATTTCCAAAATAAACATACACATTTTAAGTAGTAAATACTGGGGTGTTTAGCCACAAACACTAAACAAGAATATGCTTTATAACAAATATTAAAAATGCTTAATAAGTGTTCCATAATGCACATATTGAAAGAGACAGGATAGGGTGCTGGGAAATAGCAACATAATATGTGAACGGAGTTCAGATTTTTGTTCAACTTTGACAAAAAATCACTGTCCGTCTTGTTAAAGATTAAGAGGCATTTTCATTGATTAAGAAACGCGATGTCCAGTGCTGCTATTCCAATGATCTAAAGAAACTTTGTTCTCGATCGAGGTTAATCTTATACATCGCAATTGAAAACTATGTTTATTGCTCGTGTCGTTTTTGTGCAACAGAGAGTATACATACATTTTTATTATAATAATACATGTGATATTAGCAAATTAGACCGATGAATCTAATTTATTTACCTGCGATGAAATGCAATTATATGTAGCCCCAATAACACCCAATGGTGAAATAAACACTCATCAACAAACCTTAAAGCACACATACTATATAAAGGAACTCAAGAATATAATTATACCATATATAAGCATTTGTTTCAACATGCGAAGTAATCTTGAACGTGATAAGTATTGAAGCCACATGAATTGAAGTTCTTCTACCGAGGCCTGGACCTATATTATGTGGTGTTTTATATAGACCTCCAAAGTGAATGGATTTTTTATACTATTCTTGATAGTGTTTGCTCTTCTTGTAACGATTTCACAGAACTTGAGTCTATTTTGTTAAGAGATTTTAACACTGTAGTTTTATCTCAGAAATTATGTTCTGTACTTTCAGCTTTGAAATCTTTCATTGACATGTTTGATTTTAAAAAACTTATCTGTGATTATACCAGAAATTGTAAAAAAGCTCCACTGCCATTGATTTGATATACATTTCCGACACTGATAGAATTTCTAAGTCAGGGCTTATTAGTAAATGTTTTAGTGACCACAGATCACTTTTTTGCACAAGAATAAAAAATATAATACAACCCTGTAAAGTTAAGGTCTTTGAAAAATTATTACAAAGATGATTTTCAAGCTAGGTTATTATCAGCTAATTGGCGTTCATTCGTGTTAAATGAAAATGTTTCTTATGCATGGCACAGTTTTATATTTTTATTCAAGTGTAGTGTTGATAACATTGCTCCTGTCAAAAAAAATCGCAAAAAACAAAGGACTGAGTCATGAATAAATTGTGATATTTCACAGTTAATTAATCAGAGGAATAAAGAATTTTGAACTTTTTAAATCTTTGAGAAATAAGACTCAAGAAGACATATGTAATGCAAAATAGTATTTTTTACAAATGTCAACAACTACCACCTAATGGAAGCAGCTTGTAGTGAAATATCTTGATAAAATCACACAATGTAATAGTTATACAGTGAAATTAAGAAGGTTGTAAAGAGTGATGGCCTTATATAGAAAAGAATATCTCATCCATGGTCGAACCGTTCGGGAATTTTTTACATAATGTTATACAAAATCCAAGAATAAATATGCAAATATGATTTTAAATAGATAGATAGATAGATAGATAGATAGATAGATAGAGTATTTCATTACATACACAATTCAATATTACAATATATGCATCACGTGTCGTTATACAAAATCAATAAAACAGATCAACAGTTAGATTTCGATATATAATAAGTTCAGGAATGAAATAAATGAAAGTCAAGAATGGTCTTATTACTGGTTTTTAACATTTCAATAAATTTGTACATATTAGGTCGTTGTCTATAATATTGCTTAATATATTTCTGTCTAATATCATGAAATCTGTTACATTTGATAATAAAATGAAACACATCTTCTATCTCTCGTTGCATGAATTTTGTCGGACACCAAGTATCATTTTACAATATTTTAGATGTAACCGTTCTAGTTCTTTTGCTTTTGTAAAACTCCAAATGGGACAAGCATAATTAATGATAGATACTACAAATGCATCAAATAATTGCATTGCTGTATTTGGTTTAATTTCATATTTATTAACATTATGAAACAATACATACATTGCTTTAAGAGCTTTACCAACTAAGCATTGATTATTTAAAACAAACGAACCGGTGTAATTAAACGTTACACCTAAATAATTAAAGTTATCGACGACTTCGAGAATAGAGCCATTATAAAACCATTTTTCATCTCTATGAGTATGACCTCTTTTCCGAAAAACCACAATATTGTTTTTGCGATATTAACCTCAAGTCCCCATTTATCACACTACTGATGTAATCTATTCAAACTTTTTTGTAAATCATCATTTGAAATTCATACAATAACCATGTCGTCTGCAAAACAGAGCAAAAATAATACATATATCATTAATTGAAAGTCCACAATTTATCTTGCAAGAATAACTCAAGATCTTCCAGGAATAAAGCGAACATTGCCGGCGAATAATTTTGGCCTTGCCTTAGGCCAACTGATACAGTAAATACTTCAGAAAACGAATTACACTGTTTCACACAAGACTTAACAATTGCATACATAGCTCTAAACTTTACAAGTAGTTTACCATCTTACCCCATATTAAATAATTTATACCATAAAGCATTAGTTTATACTGAATCGGAGGCTTTCCTGAAATCTATGAATGCACATGGCAAACGTAGATTTTATTTAAAACATTTTCAATTAACGCGTTTAAAACAAATATCGCATCTACTGTACTTCTACCTTTCCGTAATTGTTGTTCTCAAACCATTTTTCCACTCTTGAATTTAAAACACTCAGTCTGGTAAAAAGTTTTCCTAAATTACTAGTCAACGTTAAAACTGTTCACAGAAAGATCGCATATCTTACAAAAATCTTTCACAATAGAAAGTAAATAATCAATTGTACTACACCCTCTATTATTGTAACACGTATAACTTCCCGTCCCATAATCTGACCCCAGGCGACCGTTAACTACTCGCAGCGATGTCGCTTTACACGAATCAATAAGCTTATTTCCCGTGCATTGCATACCTGATCTAATAGGGCATGGTCAGGGTTATACAAATAAAAATCTAAATCTGAAACAATTGTGTCACAAAAAATATAATCTGGTTTTCTTCCTATTCGGGCATTAAAATCACCTGCAACTAGCACAGAGCCAATCTGTTCAAAGTAATA
Organism: Lutraria lutraria; assembly: GCA_964023205.1. Classification (NCBI taxonomy): domain Eukaryota; kingdom Metazoa; phylum Mollusca; class Bivalvia; order Venerida; family Mactridae; genus Lutraria; species Lutraria lutraria. The sequence continues at coordinate 33,763,108 of OZ026838.1, forward strand.
TATATCTTGCATAACAGTATCAAATAAATCGGCATCAAAAATTCGCGCAGCCGGTGATTCATCAGACCACAAATATACACCACCAATAAATATATCTTCATTAAAATCGAAATATTCTTGATCAAGCTTAACCATAATATTGTATCAAAGTGATTTTCCGCAATATGTACCCCATCTTTAATATTATTTTTTACATAAACTATGATACCTCCGCTGTTTCTTTTCGCCTTTTTATGTCTAAGTTTCCTGTAAAAATTATAGCATTTATAACCTTCTATATCAACATCAGATCTCTCATCAGTCCATGATTCTAACAATATAATAATGTCATTTTCAGTCAATAACCTGACAAAATCACAATCATTCAGTTTATCTTTCGTCAACCCATTACAATTCCATACAATACATTTTGGTCCATTCTCCGGTAATTCCTAATCTATATTAATACGTTTCCCGTCAATATATAAAGTGTCGTACGCTATCCATGCGTTCTTCTTCTCTGCTTTCGTCTGCTTTAGATGTGGAAGTAATCTTCACCTCTTGGCAACAATCTCTGGAGGAAATTGTTCATTCACAAATTGGTTGGTTCCTCTTAGCTCTGTCCGTTTCTGTTTCACTATTTCTTACACTTACACACAATATTCCTCACCTTCTTGTTTTGTGGACCATCATTTACGCCGATTCGATGCGCCCTTTCGATTTTAATTGAATCTACATATCCCTGCGCCAATTTCAACTTTTGGACCATAAACTGCCTAACTATCTTCTCCGTGTCATCGGGCTTTTCATTTTCTTTCTCCTGTATGTTGCTACAAACTAGATGGTTCCGCATTGATTGGCTCTGAAGGTAAGGAATCGAATCTCTTAATGTACTGTTTTCTTCTTCAAGCTGGTTAAGCCGACTCTCCTGTTGACCATTTAACCACTCCGTAGTGCCCATACGTTCATCTAATGTTGACACCTTATCACTGATCAACTTTGTTGTTTTATCTACATGTAACCACATCTTCTTGATCTCTGACTCAAAATTGTCTACTTTTTCTTCAAGTGTATCTAATTCCTCCAACTTACTCTCAACTTTGTCTGGTCTCGAGTCAATCTTTTTCAGGTACTCGATAATCACATTTGAAGATGATTCTTTAGTTATATCATTAGAGGCCATGTTCTTTTTTTTGCCATGTTTATTCCACATTTCCAAATAATATGCCATTTTGAATGTTGTACTAATACTATATGTCTTGGTATGATAATGTGTTCTTGAATCCATAACATATGGCTACAAATGGTCATTGTATAACTTGTTCCCCTTAAGTACCACGGCTTTTAATGAAAAGGTCTGTCCACTTCAAATTTCTCTGCAGGGTCTTCGGACAAACTACGGCAGTAACAATGCTAATTTTGATACCGATGAATTCGGAAAAATGTTGACTGGAACATGGACTACATGAAAAAATCGCAACATTTGAACTTTCGGCGAAAACTACGACTTACCTGCGAACTTGTGTGTGTCGCCATTGGTCTCGACCCTTTAGTATCAAAACAATATACCACGTGATTATAGGCCTTGTAATCAGGAATTCCTATTTCTTCAAGTAGTCGTTTAACCTTGCATGATGGAAGTCTCCTTGACACCGATCCGCAAGAAACAAGAGTTATAATTACACTTTACTATTTACGCAAAAAACTAGGATTTCTTGAATCATTTTCACCTAAATTGAACCAGTTCCATATCTTACACATTCAAATAGTCAGTATTCATATTTCTCATATAATGGCGAGTGAAAGTAGTTTCTCTGCTCCAGTCAGCAATGTCCATAATCTTCTGTAAAGAGAAGCTCCCTTGAACAATGCAAATGACAGCGTGTGGAGTGTCCTTTAACTTTTTCCAAAGTATTTTTCTGTGATTGGTAACACCATGTTATTGTATTAACCAACCATCTCGATATTGTTTGACAAGAAACTGGTTTGTGATTTTGTTGCTAAAAACATGTTATCAATTTCTGTATTCCTTAATGATTCTGTTCTTTTCAAGTAATGGTTAAGAGCACGTTTGGGATCAAGAATTTTGATTTTTTGCAAAGAATGTTGAAAATGATCAGGTCTATCTTGTTTAGACAAACATGTCTTTATAAATGTTACCCCTTTCCTTTGGACATCCACTAACTGATCTCCTAGCGTCAAGGACTGTAAGTCAACTACAACGCCTGACTGAGGTAATTGCTAACAGGAAACACACCTTAATGCCAGGAAACGTAACTTGGCACTCTTCAGTGGTTTAAATGGAGCTGCTTTCTAGCAATCTAAAACAAGAAGAAGATTCCATTCAGGAACACGTTTTTAACAGGAGGGCGCTCATATAACACATTGCCATTTATTGTCCTGTATTTTAAGCCCTCGTGAAACAAACGGGTAAAAATCAGTACAATTACTCAGTGGCATACGGATCAACCTTCCTTTAACTACACCAGCTACCAAACTTTTGAATTTGATTTGATAATCTTTTCTGGTGCATGAACACCATGACTTTGACAATAGATTTCGTGTGTTTTCAGAAAAGCTTTTTGAAGACCGGCGTCTGTTGATAATAGCCATGCAGTCAGATGAAGAGACTCTGAGTTAACTGATCTGGGATGCACGGAAGTTTGATTGAGTTTGCTATCAAAAGAGGATAATGATGTTGTCAAGGTCATTTGTTTGCTATCAAAATGACCCTGAGAGACTATTATCTTGCTAAGGGACCATTCTGATTGGCAAACATTCATTCGACTCAGTGTATCGGCTAATACATTCTTCTTTCCCTGCATAGGAACAGATTTCAGCCGTATATTGTTCTCCAGGGCCAATAACCAAAGGTCCATAGTTATATTGCAAAGTTGTGTTGATCGGGTCCCCCCTTGATGGTTTATGTACTGACATACAGTCGTGTTGTAGGACCTGATCAACACATTCGGGTCTTTCAAATGTTTCAGAAAGTGTTTTAGGTTCAAATATACTGCAATCATTTCTTGGCAGTTGATATGTAACATTTGTTTAGCCTTTACATGTCATGTTGTTTAATGTGACCTGGCCACAGGCATCGGTGGTTAATGTTACTTGAAACTTCTCTTTGATTTATGATTTTCCTTCCCAATGTGTTGATCCGATGATAACCAAGTCAAATCCTGGATCAGCTGTGGGGTTAATGAAATTTTGACAGACAATTTTATTCTGGTAGGACTTCAGTGTTTGAGTTGGATAGGTCTCATGAAAAACCTGGCATTTGGAATTAGCTCTAGACAATAAGCAATTATTCCCAGCAAAATCAGAAAATGTATCACTGTACATTGGCCGTTCTGAATATTGAACACCGCTTTTTAAGAAAAATTGAGAAACATGAGAGAACTTATCCGTCCTTTAAAAACCAAGACTTTCCCAAGTAACTGAGGGCCCGCACTGGGACAAGTTGTGACTTTGCCTTGTTTATGATAAACCATAGATGGTAAAGGATTGATAATTTGAGCAAAGAGCTCGGAAGTGGTAGGTTACACCTTGAAAATGGAACTTCAGCAATTTGCGATGCTTTTCTAATATCTTTATGGAAATAATAATCTTTCAAATCGATTGTAAATACCCAATCTCCTTTCTCGACTAGGTCTAATACTTTTGTCAATGTGTCAGTTTTGAAATGTTGTTTCCGGATATACTTGTTGAGGGTTTTTAGATTAATGACTGGTCTCATTTCTCCATTCTTTTTCGGAACTAGAAATAATGTGCTGTAGAAACCTGAATTTATTTGGTTCTGAATTACTTTTTCTATAGCAGTTTTTGTAAAAGAGCTTCTATTTCTTGTTTTATAATGTTATTAATGGTATAACTGTTTGTCTTATGCCTGAGAATGGAGGTATTTTGAGAAATTCTAATTTTTAACCTTAACTTATCACATCTAACACCAATTTGTCTAAGGTGATCTTTTTCCATTGATGGAATTGTTTTTTGCTATCACACTTATCACACTTATCAAGTCATCTCTTTTCTGCCTGAGCTGGAGTACGGCCGTCTGGCTCCGTAACCTCCAGAACCATAGCTTTTGTCGCGAGATCTTCCTCTGGACTCCGATCTGGACAGTTTTGAGATGCGAAAATTGTTGCAACTAGAGGAAGACGTGCAAGGCTTCTCATATTTTTCTGGTACCTGTCTTTTGTTCGGATAATCACGATCAGTAGATTGTCCAGATAATTTTCGTTCTCTTTTGTCATGCCGGGAATCAAATCTTCCACTTGTTTCCGTTTTTCCTGTTTGTTCTTCAGAAGATACTCAGGTTCTTTACCAAATACCACATCGCCTGCTAATAGTAAGTTGTAGTGGTCCCATTTGTCTGCTTGCTCATGCAAACCTGCGTCTTTTATGCAACAAGAACGTCTGATTATATGGTGGAGTGCTCCTGACCTACTTATTTGATCATGACACTTGGTACTCTTTGCAAAAATGTCTTTCACCATTTGCATAGCATTTATTTTGTCAAATTTATCAGATTCAAATAACTGCAGCATGTTGCCAAGAATTTGTTGTATATACATGCGTAATATCATGCCTAGACGAGCTGATTGTTGACCTTTGTGGGCAAGTTTTGAATCATTTTGACAGGTTGTGAGAAAAGTTCTTTCCCTTCATGAACTAAGCTTTGGGGTCATACTTTTCTGTAGGCACACTTCAATCAATGAATCATGAGTGCGTACTTCTAGAAATTTTGATTGTCATCATCAACTGGAAATAAGTCATAAAAGCTGACAAGTAGTTTGTCTGTTTACATCTGTAGCCGATTTCAATGACATCAATTTGTGATTTGTCCAACACAATACTTTTCTCTTTAGCAGACTTTTTTAACCACCGCATCATCGCTAAATATGTCGAACAAGCATTTACGGGCACTATCAGTTTTCATAAAAGTCATTGAGTTTTGTAATGTCAGAGTCTGTTTCATAATGCACTGGTGATGTCTGACCCCTGCAAACAGGGACAACTGATCATATGAGTCATTTTCGTAACTAGAGTCAAAAACAGAGGTCCTCGTGGTCGTAGACTGATTTATCACAGTCTCCGTGTGTTGGTTTTTAACTCGCATATTTGCCCATAAAATTTGTTCCAATTTTCCCATACGTACGTTCATTTTGTCATATTAATGGAACTTATTCTTCTTATTCATCCTCGGAGTCGGACCATGGCTTTAATTCACCGCCCTCAGGCAGAGAACTCGACGATATACTAGTACACTATTTTAAAAACAATATAAAATCGGAAAAGTCTAACTATAACTGCGGAGATGCGAATATTTCGCAAGAAAAAGAAAGCTGATTCAATTTGGGAGAAAAAGGAAGTAGGTAAACATGTATCTGCGCATGCGCATCGGAAAAGTTTGCGACTTCCATGGGTAAGTCTAATATGCGGATACCCAGGAGAGAATCTAAAACTGTTTTTCCAGGTAAGTTTATTTATGAAATAAAACATGATATAAGATTTAATTACAAATATAAATCAATCAGATATTTAACTAGTAAGAATATGTTTGAAAGAATCTGAGTGGTTATCGCATTTATATGAATCTGTCAAAGTGATGCTTAGGTAGAGTTTGAAAAGAAAACCAAACTGAAAGCTAGGAACGTAAACAGAACAAATTATATAGATCCTGTCTGATACTTGAGTCTAAATTATGGATATCATCTTTTCTATCACCAGTATAATGTGCCTAATATAAGACGTAAGGCTATATTCATGAAATTAATGTTTAACTTGAAAAAAACATACTATATTTGAATAGATATTTTCTGTCATTTATTTTTCTAGTGTCTGTGCTGTCGTTAATTTTCCTTCGTTCGGTTTTGTATTTATCAATGATTTCGACAATGTGACCAGAGCAAGTTAATCGAACCTATAATACAGATATTTGAATATCAAGATCGATCCTGCAAGAAACTGAAAGAAGTAGGCTCATCTATAATGAATCGACGTATCAGTCAAGTTGCGTTATGTTAAACAATTAAAGATTATTTATTTATCGACACAACTGTGGACATGGAATATCTCTTTCTATCAAAACGCATTTATGTATTTTAGTAAGCGGTTCACACTTTCCTGTTGATATGGTTTATTCAAACACAAACACAACATTTCAAGAAATAAAAACACATGTCCAACTACTTGTACTAGGGTAACGCATTTGCTGGTCACATTGCATTAAGTAGCTGACACACTTGAATGCCCACAAAAATAACGCATGTGTGTTAAACAAACATTTCGTGATATTATATACATGAACATGATACAGAAATACAATATTTGACGATAAAATACGCATGTCCCACAAATGCATATGAATTACGTTACCTTTTTGAATTTACTAATATCAAAAAATAGAATTCAAGGAACATTTATTTATATAAACTCGTCACTGAAATATGCAGACCACGAATTAAGAATGTAATTCAGCATACCATGCTAAAAGTCGACACCGCACTCTTGCTTAATAACATAAAAAGTTTCACACAAAAAAGCTTTCTTGTGAATTCCATTACCAAGCACCGCACAATAGAAAAACACATTAAACCGCCTAATTCTCGATTTAATTCAAAACCCCTTTCTCTATCATTGACGAAAGTACCCCATATTATCACATTTAACTATATTCGATACTTATTATTGAACGGATAAGTAGAGTGAGTAACGCTGCTGTGAATTACGTTACGGATCATGTTCTAATCCGCCAATGCATCGTCCAAGGATTAGTTAACACACATAATGCTTATTTATCACTGGAGGCCAACGACGTATCACGAGAGGCGTTTCGCATCGAAAACATGTGTATGTTATGCAACGACAAATGACACATGTTATGTACATATAACGTGGTTGAAAAGCTAAGGACGACATTTTTCGTAGTTGTGACATTGTATTTTGCTGAAATATTATATTCCAAGCACGAAACATGGTGAGTAGAAACAGTTAACACTATGAAACAGTTGTATGTAGTTAACTTAGTACCAATTACGTATGAATTGAGCTCAAAAGGGATGTACGTAGACAGTCTTGCATGTTTCGGTAGGCTTTTCATTAAAATATTTTTCGTGAGTATCATTCCTTATACTTATTGGGTATGGTATACGTATTCAATCATTTTGTCTTCATTAGAAATGTTCTGTAGGTGAAATAAGCACATATGAACGTTTTTTTTTGCATACTACGACCGTGTTAGTTTCTCACAGAGTGTGTGTACGGTGCTAAACGAAGGTCACTCTTCATGTGTACGTTGCTCATTGAAGTCAAAATCGATTTCATGATACAGACCATGCGGTGTATGTACTGCCGGTCACCATTTGCCAGCATTTTAGAAGCGCAATGGCACTGTGCAAACTTCAGCATATAGAGCGTTACGTTCATGAGGGAAGCAGATGATAGAGGTACAACTAAATATCATCATATAACTTCATAAATGAAGGGCCATTGCCTTATCTACAACATCGACGACATGACAACGATCACGGAAAGTGGTAAAATCAATCCCTACAAATAATGTAACAAGTGACAGACCAATATAGAAATTTCTAAAAGTGAACAGACCCACTAAGTCTGTCCATTGCCAATTATTACTTAAACAAGCGAAATCCGGGAAGTACAGAAGTTTCTAAACCAGATGGTTCTGAATTGACGGAACTATTGGACACAACTATACTGTGCTCAGACGCAGAGAACTTTGAAAAAGTAGATGACGTTACCGATGAAACAATAAGAGACTGTATTACAGTAACAAAAGCTTCTTCCATCCATCAACATCTACTCTAACTGACCGTAGACGTCTTATAGATTGGTCACCTCTTTTCAAATGATGGATATTGCCGAATTATGTGCAAATAACGCTTGGAATGACGAGCACAGTGCAACATTGCTATAGAGACTATTTGAATACTAACGAATGGAGCAATGGTGTTAACGAATCGGAGAAATGCAATCAAACATTTTAGATAACAGCAGATTTCAAAATTGTTCAAACTCGTAAATTTGAAATCATATTGTAATGCAGTAATTAAATGATAAGATCTTACAATTTTAACTGTTATCTTCAGACCATCATACATAATTAAATAGATAACTGTTAACTGCAAAATATTAATTGATATGTACACAAGTGTCTTCATAGTGAAACATCCACACATTCTGTTAGTAACATATACTTCAGTTGACACCATACACACTTGTCTAGTGCGAAAGGCCTTGTTATATAAACGTATGTACATTCTATTCAATCTGATAAGCGGTGGGGAGATGCTAAGTTATGTTCACAGACATAATGCCAAAATTTCGTTGCATTTCATACACATGTTTTCGATGCAAATCGCCTCTCGTGATACGTCGTTGGCCCCCAGTGTTTATGAAAGAATAAGTTTTGATACGTTATCATGGGATATACCAATATTCCAGAGAGGACACCATATAACAAGCTAGCAAGTAGCACAATAAATAATTGTGTTGTGTCTATAAGTATCTATAAGTGCTTTTGACTATTTACACAAATCACGAAAAATCTTGTAATTTCGAACGAAGTTACCGAGACATACAGGAGCACATTAAGAACAACATATGTAACATTTATGACTCATCTGTTGTTTAAGACTTATTATTATCCACATCAATAAAAATTACAAATTCTATACATGATTTTATATCATTGCATAATCAGGTTACCAAAACTAGTATACTTGTATGTATTTTTAAGTATATTGCATTGCTTTTCAATAGTTGAGATTAAAATTTTGATTTTAAAAAATCTTTTTGTAGGACATTAGTCGTGTCACTTGATGCAGCAATAAATCACTAGGATTAGACTGTTTATTCTACAGCAGGGAACCACATGATTGCTTTGTTTAGAATGTATTTAAAATTCAATACGATTTGTCCTTCAGTAACCGTAATATATTCATGGTGGATATATCGTTCTATTCGTATTAACTTATTGATTGCCCCTAAACTATAAATTAGGAAATCATCTGGAGCATTGTACTTTTTACGGTAATGTGTCAATTCATAGGGGCCAACATAACACTTTCTTTGCAAAATTTAAAAGTTGCAAATCTGGCCAAGTTATTTCCTTCAGTATTTCCTGACTAGCAGCACCTTCGGCAGAATATATTGTTTAAACATATTATCATACAAAGCTCAACGGCTTGTCACACACTGGAGCATAACAGTGAACAACCACAATCATGAAATATATAAGATATCCAAAGTCATCCTGTTAGTCCAACACAAAAATTGACAATTTTGAAACACGATTTGTACGGCCCTGTATTCCTCTGAACAATATAATCTGATATAGGTTATTATATTATAAAGAGGGCACTTTCTACAAAAGAAGCATGAACCGAATGAAAGAGTGTTTTGAAAATATGCCACATACAGTAAATATGATCTTACAACCACTTAAAGCAGAAAAGTATTTCATGTTTATGGTACACACGAGGGCTGTTCTAAGTTACCAATAACATTAAAATATTAGTCTAACATATGTTTATCTAGTACTCCTCATGCAGCATTATAGCTTTCTTGACAAAGTGTTTTTACATTCTTTTCGCAAGTGTAAGTAACTAATTGCCTTATCAGCACAATCAGCAATACTAACAAGTAGAACATCAAAAATATATTTAACGTGACTGTGTGTAACCTTTTGACATTTAGTACATGTTTCATGAAAGCAGAATAAAAAAGTATGTATGTGAGCTTCTAAGGAAACTTAGCACGTGTACTTCTCTTTGTTACTTTTTGGTATAAATACAATCGGTCGGTTGTTGGTTACTTCATATCCGCAGTTGGTGAATACCGTGCCGTTCGCTAGAGGAATTAACAGAAAAGGTACGTTTGCTGATTGCAAATATTTTATTTTGTTTAATTTAGCATGACCATGAAAGTATTAGCTCCATTTCCTAGCGTGCATTCGAATTCAAGACTATCTATCTAAGCCGAAAGGTAGTACTGGAGCAACGAACTCATCTGTAATAGTTAGATAATTATTATGTATGTTTTAATTTATTTTGTTCACCAAGGGTACATGTAAGTACAGAGTTGTGACTCTCATACTTATTGAAAGACTTGTAACTTTAGTGCATTTCGTTCCAAGGCGGAACTCCTCAATCTGACAATGCTTTCCCCAATGTTTTTTTGGGGGGGATGTTGGGTATTTAAGTACATGTAGGTTATATTTTGGGGAAGATTGACTTTCTATTTATTTTTCCCTAGAAATCATTTTCTCATAAATATTTACAAGTTTGTATCCCTTCACGGATTGGGTAGATTTGCCAGCTAAATCATTACGTAACTAATTATTACCAATAACCTATGTTGCTTATCACATTTCTTTTCCCTACTCAGGTCCAATATGAAGGTTGTCTACTCCGTTTTGTTTTGTTGCCTTGCGACAGTTGCTCTGGGTGAAATGAATCAACAGTACAGGGAATATATGCTCAACTGGCAAAATAATTTCAGAGGTCGACATTTCGCCAGAAATATGAACAGATTGGTTAGTAATATTGTTAAATAAGTTTCGATAGACAAAACGGGTTCAATATATGCACACTTGCTGTACTTAATCATTAGGCTGAATAGATTGACGGTATACATATTACGAAATAATATGATCCATTGTTTTAACAATGACATTATGTACACCAAAGTAAACAAACAAAGTATTACTGTTTACAAGATCACACAAATTATGTTCGTTTGAATGCACTTAACTGACATACACAATGCCCAATGTATTATATAAAATAACAGTATGTGTAAAAACAAACAGGAGGTGGTCAATTTCCAGAAGTAAGATAAACTCCAAAAGCTTACATTTGGAATAGGACAATATATTGCCATAGCAAAGTGGTCTCTTTTCTCAATAGGCCTTTAGCATTAGCGTTACAGAACCAGAATTAAAATGGAGGAAAATCAAAAGAATGACTATTGACTTTATATCATTTTAATTTTTTGCAAATATTATTATTGGTGCAGATTTTGTTATCGTTTTGTACTGCTGAGACATTATGTTAATTAATGTCTAACATTTTCGTTTAGGACTGGAGTGATGAACTAGCTCAGCAAGCTGAAGAATACGTATCTAACTGTCAGTTTGACAATCAGTACAATGGACGAGGCTGGAACTTCGCTTACTACACAGACGATATGGAAAATATGGATTACATTAACAGAGCATTTAATGACTGGGGCAATGAGAGATACCAATATGACTTCTCAGGAAATGACTGTGGCATGAGCTGTAGATACACACAGGTAGGATTTCTGATTATGTCTTGATACAATTGCATTACGTGCTGTAGAATAATAAGCAATTCCGATGTTTCTCTGTTATTCATTTTAATTCAGTAAATATGGCTATAAGCGTGACTTGTTGAATCCTTTTCCTTGTATTAAAACTGTTTTCGCGTCTGTAAGTCGTATTCGGTATGAATATAAATGCATGTAAGCATAACATAACGACGGCATGTGAGTGTTTAAACCATGTTTTATTTCTCGTTAATCACTTGCGGTTAATTCGTGCAAATTAGACCTATTCACATACTTATACGCGCTTGTCAATAATAAATATATCGAAACTATGTTTTGTTGCGTATTTATTTCTTTTTAATAACAATACCAGGTAACAGTAATCGATAGTACAACAACTCAAACATATACAAATGTACTATAATTCCATAAATTCATGTTGGGCTGGAAACTAATTCATACCTATTAACATAATTAACACAGATGGTATGGTACAATACCAATCAAGTTGGTTGCGCCTTCCAAAGATGTCCACAACTTAATGCTTATGACACAGTCTACGAAGATGCTTGGTTCATGGGATGTGCTTATTCCCCATAGTACGTATTTGTTTGTTTGTATACTCGACTTAATGTTTGTCTCTTTGTCGGTCATTATTCTTATCCGTTTGTTGGTTTTGATATCGGCAAATGAAAACAAATGTTAATGATTATAGTTACATGTTCAGATTCACGTTTAAGAAAACGTAACGTATCGTAATATAGGGTCAAATGTGATCATTAAATTGAGTGTATGAGATCAAAGTTGATTTGATATGATCGATACCACAATATATATTCCCGTTTGTAAATTCTAATGAATATGTATTTATATACAAGTCATTGATTATAATTATTGTCTGTATACGAAATAACATTGAGAATGTATAATGACATCTATGTATAACTTGATTATTGGCATTACAGTGGTAATGAAATGAACGGAATGAACGGCATGGAGGGCATGAACGGAATGAACCGCATGGGATATCCTTACGAATTCGGACAGCCTTGTTCATCTTGTTACGAACAAGGAATGGGATGTGAGGGTGGTTTGTGTGTAGGTAAGGATATATTTGTTTGCAATTACTAATTATCATTTAACAATAGTGATATTCATCATACGCAGCTACAGTAGTAAATTGGATTATAGTAATAGTTACTTGGTATATTTTGTTCAAATATAGAGCATTGATAATCTCAGTTTTAAAAACACTCATGTTTTCCCAACAACAATTGAAGTACAGCATAGGTATATAATGACGACATCGACTAAATCAAGTATCTTTTCATTTCATTTCAAGATGAAGTATTTCCAATTTCCCATGTAACAATAATTAAAAAAATAAAAATCTAAATTTGTCAGAAGTTATTTTCGATATAATTTAGTGATACACGTATAACCCATATTACAATTAAAATGATGCAAACCATTTCAAATATACTTCAGGAAAAGGCCCTTCAATGTTCACATGCCCGTGACACGCCTCCGCTGTCGAGTGGTTAAGGTCGCTGACTTCCAATCACTGTAACCTCTCACTGATAGAGTGTCGCGAATTGACCCCAGCTACTGACCACGTCTCTTTATGTGAGAAAGTAGGCAGTTGCTTACGGAGGTTGGGAGTCTAGTACTGGTTCTTCCCAGGAATATTGTTTAGGTGAACTGTCCACCTCATATGACTCTGACTATTGAAAAGGGGCGTAAAACCCGATGAAACAAACAAATCAAATACCAATCTGTTTGTTCTACACCTGGTTGCGAATGAATACTTGTAATAGTCATTATATCTGTTCAACTCAATGAAATGTATCCATTGCTTTCAAAACCAGGGTCCAACTCTTACAACAACGGTGAATACTTTGATCATCCAGAGTGCCAGAACTACTTGAGCCAAGATTGTTATCGCAAAACTTGGGTAATGGAGAACTGCAGACAGATGTGCAACTAGAGTAATTAGAGATGGAATAAAGATTAAAGGGTAGGTATAGAACAGATATATTCTATTTCACATCCGGTCAAGATAAACATTGTCTAATGGTCTTTCAAATGCATATTGGTAGCTTCGTGTACACATGAAAGCGATAGAAAAAAAAACAATCACCGTACAGACTTTCTGTATCTTTACTTTAATCCAACATTTCATTACGTACATATATAATTTAAAACTATTCTTAATTTGTACTAAAAACAAATGAACATTTTCGACATTTAGAAAGTTCTTGATTATTAAATACCAAAATAGTATGTTCTATTACCAGTAATATTTCGTAGATATCGATACGTTGAAACCTTCAACTGTAAAAATGACATTATTGCTGCACATTTTACATACACATTTATGTTAATTATCTGTATTTTGCAGGGATGGGTGGATGGAACACAGAACAACGAAATGCAACGGAATATAGTCAATTAATATATTATGTGTAGATTAACAAGATTATATTAATAAACCTTCTTCAAATTAATCGAATCGATATTTACCTTCTCATTACATCAATGATGATGTATATTATCTTTATTTATTGCATTGCTTATTTGCTTGAACGAAGTATTTTGTTTAAAAGACACAGTTTCAGATTACAAGTATTTCACAAAAATATATTAACAAGCTCATTGGAGGAATAAAATTCTTAACACAAAATTGATACTACAAAAAGTGTACACTATTATTTCCTTCTTTTTTCAAATAATACAAATCATAATTGAACACATTTTGACTATATTGAAAATTTCAATATTTTCATTGGGCTATGATGTAACTAGGGTACAAAATTGAGAAATACTTCATGCAATATATCCAGCCCACCAACTCACCATAATACAGTCATCATTATCATTAAGTTCACTAAAGGGCTTATAAAACATACTTATCAAATAATTATATGTTCCGTCACGATGAGGTCCGGTACGATACATTTAAAAATATATGTAAAACAAAAATATACTTATAGACGTGTTTATATACATACTTGAAGTATGATACTAACTTGGTTCAGTTTGCAACAACTAAAAGTAAAAGAATTTTAGATAGTGTTCAATTATACGAAAACGCAACTCATGAAAACAAATATACATTATGTAGTAAAGATGGGAGAGTTTAGCCACGAAACACTAACCAAGAATATGTCTTAAAGCAAATGTTAAAAAACTGTGCCATAATCCCTATATTGAAGGAGACAGGGAAGGGAGGTGAGAAATAAATAATATTTTCACAGATGTGAACGTAATTCAGATTTTTGTTCGGCTTTTTAAAAAAATTACTATCAGTCTTCTTAAAGTTAGCGTCAGAATGATAACGAGGCAGTATTGCAATTTCTTTGAATTTGAAAACGTGGCTTGAAAACGCGACAGTGCTGCTATTTGGATAAGAAAGCGTGGACATTGTCCTCAACCGAGGGTTATCTATTCCTCACGCTGATATTTACATTGCAATAAAAAGAAATTATGCGGGCTACTCGTATAGCCTTCGCGCAACAGAGAGTACACATACAGTTTGTTTATAATAATACACGTGATAGCAAATAAGACTGATGAACCTAATTTATTACCTACGAGGATATACAATTATATGTAGTCTTTATCACACAGAATGGCTGAAATAAGCACTCATCTGCTGAACTTAAAGCATACAGACTATATACAAATGCTCTTCAGAATATAACTTTACCATATATAAGCACTTTGAAATGAACTTTATACAATTGAGAATAAATCTTAATTCAAGTCCAGTTAAACATCTTATGATAGCACTTATAGAAATCTGAACCATTAATGCAGGTATACATTTGTATATGTCCTTTTTATTATTATGTATTTTTGTACACAATGAACATCAGTCGCACACTCTTTATAATATGCTTCTTCCTTATCAAAGGGTTACTTTTTGGCACATTCATAAAGCCGTTTATATACAATGATCGCTAACGACAATATAAGACTAAAACAATCTCAGATTTTTTTCTGCACTGTTGGTCTCAAACTTTATACTGGATTGTCCGTATACATCATACTGGCAACAACAACCACCTAACATAATAGTACCAGCTTGTAGTAAAGTATATGAATAATATCATACAATGTAATAGTAACCGTGAAATAAAGAAATCTTAAAGGAGTGATGGCCGTGTATAGGAATGAATATTTTATCCATGGTCGAAGTTATTCAAAATCCAAGCATCCAAATAAAAATGCTGCAAATATTATTTAAAAAAGCCCATACTATAAAATGATATCAATTAACCATACAATCTCTATGATTAAAATACGTCTCCAATAATTAACCATCGAGCTTCCGTAAGCCAACTGTACAACTTCCTCACACGTGACTTTAAATATTCTGATCCCGGTAGAGTTTTAAAGTCATGAGATGTCAATATGAATTGATTAACAGTCAGAAACCATAACACTAGACCACGGAGACACCCCCATATTAACTTTTGCAGACATGTCATTGAGTCACATGAGTGACACTATTCAAAGACAGACCAATATAGTTCTGAAAGAATGTTCAGAGTCTAATATTACACTGTACGCGTACTCTAGGGTATTAACATAAATGATTCATAAAAAAGCACGCGCAAAACATCCTGTTCAGCTCCCTCAAAATACAACCTTCCCAAAAATCCCATACCAAATTCCACCAAACAAAAGGACAATACAAACAATAGAAGACAAAACACAGACTCCTTGAGGGTAAGGCATTGGATTGATTTGTAGGTAAGTTAGAAGGCGGCTTAACTAGTATCGAAGGCCAGACCTCGGGGAACATAAAATAAGACTTAGTTACAAAGATAAATAGAGCAGATTATTTAACACTGAAAAATGTTAGCGCATTCATATGAACCTGTGGAAGTGATGCTTATGTTGTCTTTGAAATGAAAACCAAATTGCAAGCTCAGAACATAAACAGAACAAATGATACATATCCTGACTGATACTTGATTGTAAATAATTGATATCATTTGTTAATCACCAGTATGCTGTGCCTAATATAAGGCGTAATTAAGTCTGTATTCATGAAATTAATGTTTAACTTGAGAAAAAACATGCTATATTGGAGGGCATATTTTCAGTGTCTGTGTCGACGTTGATTTTTCTTCGTTCAATTTTGTATTTATAAGTTGTATCAGCAATGTCACAAGTGATTTCAATTTTAAATTCGATTCTAAAATACAGATACTTAATTTTAAGACCAAACGTACATGAAAACTTAAACTAAAAGAAGTAGGTTCATCTACAATGAATCGACGAATCAGTCTAGTTGCGTTAAGTTAACCAATTAAAGATAATTTATGTAGCGACACCTCTGTGGGCATGGAATATCTCTTTATATCAAAAAGCATTTATGTATTTTAGTAAATGGTGCAACATTTCCTATTGATATGGTTTATTCCCGACAAACACAAAATTTCAAGAAATAAAAGCACATGTCCAACTACTTGTACTAAGGTATTGTATTTGCTGGTCACATTGCATTACGTAGCTGACACACATTTAAATGACCAAATATATAACAAGCATCACCAGAAATAACTGTGTTGTAACTATAGATATCTAAGTGCTTTTGACTATTTACACAAAACACGAAAATGCATGTAATTTCGAACGAAGTTTCCGAGAAATACAGGAGCACATTAAGTACAATATATGTAACATTTATGACTCTTCTATTGATTAAAACTTAGTATTATCCATATCAATAATAATTACAAATTACGTATAAACATGATTTTATATTATTGTATCATCATGAAAACAATACTAGTATACATGTACGTATTTTTAAGAGTTTACTTCTAATCTTCATTGCTTTGCTTTTCAACAGTTGAGATGAAAATCTAAATTTAAAAGAATCTTTCTGTAGGACATTTGTTGTGACACTTGCTGCAGCAATACAAATAGTTTTGCATCATTCCAAATGTTCACCGTTGATTAATGTAAGCAAATGTAACGGAAGGACTTGACTGTTTATTCTACAGCAGGGAACCACATGATTGCTCTGTCTTAAATGTATTTCGAAAAGTTCAATACAATTCATCCTTCAGTGGCAGTATTATAATCATATTGGATATTTCGTTTTATTCGTATTAATTCTGAGGGCATTGTTTTTATTTATGCTGAAATGGAAGAAATCGTGTCGTATTGATGATCGTCCTGAAACCAATCAAATGAAAGAAAAGGCCGTGCTTTATATAAACATTCCCATAATGGGCTTTTCTCAACACTTTCTTCGCGAATTTTAAAAGTTGCAAAACTGGCCAAGTTAATCCCTTCAGTAATTTCTGACTTGCAGCATTTTCGGCGGAATATATTGTTCAAAAATACCAAGAGCTCAACGGCTTATCTGGCACTGAAACATAACAGTGAACAACCACAATCATGAAAATGTGCAAGATATGCTAAGTCATCATATCAGTCCAAGACAAAAAGGATAATTTGGGTACAATATTTGTACCGCGCTGTATACCCTCTGAAAAATATAATCTGATATAGGTAATTTCATTATAAAGAAGCATGAACCGAATGAAATGGTGTTTCGAAAATATGCCACATACAGTTAATGTGATCTTACAACCACTTAAAAAGAAAAAGTACTTCATGTTTATTGTACACACGAGGGCGGTTCTAAGTAACCAATAACATTAAAATATTAGTCTAACATGTGCTTATCTAGTACGGCACAATCATGCAGCATTAGACTTTTTTTACATTCTTTTCGCAAGTGTAAGGAAGTCATTGCCTTATCAGCACAACCAGCAATACTTACAAGTAGAACATCAAAAAAATAAATTTAACATCAGTGACTGTGTGTAACCTTTTGACATTTAGTACATGTTTCATGAAAGCAGAATAAGAAAGTATGTGTATGAGCTTCTAAGGAAACTTAGAACATGTACTGCTCTTTGTTACATTCTGGTATAAATACAATCGGTCGGTTTTTGGTTACTTCATATCCGCAGTTGGTGAATATCGTTCAGTTCGCTAAAGGAATTAACAGAAAAGGTACGTTTGCTGATTTCAAATAATTTATTTTGTTTAATTTAACATGAAATATACAATAAAACCACGACGGTATTAGCTCCATTTCCTAGCGTGCATTCGAATACAAAACTATCTATCTAATCCGAAGGGTAGTACTGGAGCGACGAACTCGTCTGTAATAGTTATCTATGCATGTTTTAATTTATTTGTTCACCAAGGGTACATGTAAGTACGGAGTTGTGCTTCTCATACCTATTGTAACTTTAGTGCATTTCGTTCCAAGCCGGTACTCCTCAATGAGACAATGCTTTACCCAAATGATTTTTGGGGGATGTTGGGTTTTTAAGTACATGTAGGTTATATTTTGGGGAAGGTTGACTTTCTATTTATTTTTTCCTGTATATCATTTTCTCATATATATTTACACGTTTGTATCCCTTCACGGATTGGGTAGATTTGCCAGCTTAATCATTACGTAACAAATTATTACCAATAACTTATGTTGCTTATCACATTTCTTTTCTCTACTCAGGTCCAATATGAAGGTTGTCTACTCCGTTTTGTTTTGTTGCCTTGCGACAGTTGCTTTGGGTGAAATGAATCAACAGTACAGGGAATATATGCTCAACTGGCAAAATAATTTCAGAGGTCGACATTTCGCCAAAAATATGAACAGACTGGTTAGTAATATTGTTAGATTAGTTTTGATATACAAACCAAGTTCAATATATGCCATTTGTTGCACTTAATAATTAGGCTGAATGGATTGATGGTATACATATTACGAAATAATATGATCCAGTGTTTTAACAATGACATTATGTACACCAAAGTAAACAAACAAAGTATTACTGTCTACAAGATCATACAAATTACACAATGCCAAATGTATTATATAAAAACAACAGTATGTGTAAAAACAAACAGGAGGTGGTCAATTACCAGATGTAAGATAAACTTCAAAAGCTTACATTTGGAATAGGACAATATATCTCTATAGCAAAGTTGTCTTCTATCTCAATAGGCCTTTAGCATTATAGTAACAGATATTATTATTGGTGCAGATTTTGTTATCGTTTTGTACTGCTGAGACATTATATTAATTAATGTCTAACATTTTCGTGTAGGACTGGAGTGATGAACTAGCTCAGCAAGCTGAAGAATACGTATCTAACTGTCAGTTTGACAATCAGTACAATGGACGAGGCTGGAACTTCGCTTACTACACAGACGATATGGAAAATATGGATTACATTAACAGAGCATTTAATGACTGGGGCAATGAGAGATACCAATATGACTTCTCAGGAAATGACTGTGGCATGAGCTGTAGATACACACAGGTAGGGTTTCTGATTATGTCTTGATACAATTGCATAACGTGCTGTAGAATAATAAGCAATTCCGATGTTTCTCTGTTATTCATTTTAATTCAGTAAATATTGCCATAAGCGTGACTTGTTGAATCCTAATCCTTGTATTAAAACTGTTTTCGCGTCTGTAAGTCGTATTTAGTATGAATATAAATGCATGTATGCATAACATAACGACGGCATGTGAGTGTTTAAACCATGTTTAATCACTTGCGGTTAATTCATGCAAATTAGACCTATTCACATACTTATACGCGCTGTCAATAATAAATATATCGTATCTACGCTTTGTTGCGTATTTATTTCTTTTCAAAAACAATACCAGGTAACAGTAATCGATAGTACTACAATCCAAACATATACAAATGTAATATAATTCCATAAATTCATGTTGGACTGGAAACTAATTCATACCTATTAACATAATTAACACAGATGGTATGGTACAATACCAATCAAGTTGGTTGCGCCTTCCAAAGATGTCCACAACTTAATGCTTATGACACAGTCTACGAAGATGCTTGGTTCATGGGATGTGCTTATTCCCCATAGTACGTATTTGTTGGTTTGTATACTCGACTTAATGTTTGTCTCTTTGTCGGTCATTATTCTTATCCGTTTGTTGGTTTTGATATCGGCAAATGTAAACGAATGTTAATGATTATAGTTACATGTTCAGATTCACGTTTAAGAAAACGTAACGTATCGTAATATTGAGTGTATGAGATCAAAGTTGATTTGATATGATCGATACCACAATATATATTCCCGTTTGTAAATTCTAATGAATATGTATTTATATACAAGTCATTGATTATAATTATTGTCTGTATACGAAATAACATTGAGAATGTATAATGACATCTATGTATAACTTGATTATTGGCATTACAGTGGTAATGAAATGAACGGAATGAACGGCATGGAGGGCATGAACGGAATGAACCGCATGGGATATCCTTACGAATTCGGACAGCCTTGTTCATCTTGTTACGAACAAGGAATGGGATGTGAGGGTGGTTTGTGTGTAGGTAAGGATATATTTGTTTGCAATTACTAATTATCATTTAACAATAGTGATATTCATCATACGCAGCTACAGTAGTAAATTGGATTATAGTAATAGTTACTTGGTATATTTTGTTCAAATATAGAGCATTGATAATCTCAGTTTTAAAAACACTCATGTTTTCCCAACAACAATTGAAGTACAGCATAGGTATATAATGACGACATCGACTAAATCAAGTATCTTTTCATTTCATTTCAAGATGAAGTATTTCCAATTTCCCATGTAACAATAATTAAAAAAATAAAAATCTAAATTTGTCAGAAGTTATTTTCGATATAATTTAGTGATACACGTATAACCCATATTACAATTAAAATGATGCAAACCATTTCAAATATACTTCAGGAAAAGGCCCTTCAATGTTCACATGCCCGTGACACGCCTCCGCTGTCGAGTGGTTAAGGTCGCTGACTTCCAATCACTGTAACCTCTCACTGATAGAGTGTCGCGAATTGACCCCAGCTACTGACCACGTCTCTTTATGTGAGAAAGTAGGCAGTTGCTTACGGAGGTTGGGAGTCTAGTACTGGTTCTTCCCAGGAATATTGTTTAGGTGAACTGTCCACCTCATATGACTCTGACTATTGAAAAGGGGCGTAAAACCCGATGAAACAAACAAATCAAATACCAATCTGTTTGTTCTACACCTGGTTGCGAATGAATACTTGTAATAGTCATTATATCTGTTCAACTCAATCAAATGTATCCATTGCTTTCAAAACCAGGGTCCAACTCTTACAACAACGGTGAATACTTTGATCATCCAGAGTGCCAGAACTACTTGAGCCAAGATTGTTATCGCAAAACTTGGGTAATGGAGAACTGCAGACAGATGTGCAACTAGAGTAATTAGAGATGGAATAAAGATTAAAGGGTAGGTATAGAACAGATATATTCTATTTCACATCCGGTCAAGATAAACATTGTCTAATGGTCTTTCAAATGCATATTGGTAGCTTCGTGTACACATGAAAGCGATAGAAAAAAAAACAATCACCGTACAGACTTTCTGTATCTTTACTTTAATCCAACATTTCATTACGTACATATATAATTTAAAACTATTCTTAATTTGTACTAAAAACAAATGAACATTTTCGACATTTAGAAAGTTCTTGATTATTAAATACCAAAATAGTATGTTCTATTACCAGTAATATTTCGTAGATATCGATACGTTGAAACCTTCAACTGTAAAAATGACATTATTGCTGCACATTTTACATACACATTTATGTTAATTATCTGTATTTTGCAGGGATGGGTGGATGGAACACAGAACAACGAAATGCAACGGAATATAGTCAATTAATATATTATGTGTAGATTAACAAGATTATATTAATAAACCTTCTTCAAATTAATCGAATCGATATTTACCTTCTCATTACATCAATGATGATGTATATTATCTTTATTTATTGCATTGCTTATTTGCTTGAACGAAGTATTTTGTTTAAAAGACACAGTTTCAGATTACAAGTATTTCACAAAAATATATTAACAAGCTCATTGGAGGAATAAAATTCTTAACACAAAATTGATACTACAAAAAGTGTACACTATTATTTCCTTCTTTTTTCAAATAATACAAATCATAATTGAACACATTTTGACTATATTGAAAATTTCAATATTTTCATTGGGCTATGATGTAACTAGGGTACAAAATTGAGAAATACTTCATGCAATATATCCAGCCCACCAACTCACCATAATACAGTCATCATTATCATTAAGTTCACTAAAGGGCTTATAAAACATACTTATCAAATAATTATATGTTCCGTCACGATGAGGTCCGGTACGATACATTTAAAAATATATGTAAAACAAAAATATACTTATAGACGTGTTTATATACATACTTGAAGTATGATACTAACTTGGTTCAGTTTGCAACAACTAAAAGTAAAAGAATTTTAGATAGTGTTCAATTATACGAAAACGCAACTCATGAAAACAAATATACATTATGTAGTAAAGATGGGAGAGTTTAGCCACGAAACACTAACCAAGAATATGTCTTAAAGCAAATGTTAAAAAACTGTGCCATAATCCCTATATTGAAGGAGACAGGGAAGGGAGGTGAGAAATAAATAATATTTTCACAGATGTGAACGTAATTCAGATTTTTGTTCGGCTTTTTAAAAAAATTACTATCAGTCTTCTTAAAGTTAGCGTCAGAATGATAACGAGGCAGTATTGCAATTTCTTTGAATTTGAAAACGTGGCTTGAAAACGCGACAGTGCTGCTATTTGGATAAGAAAGCGTGGACATTGTCCTCAACCGAGGGTTATCTATTCCTCACGCTGATATTTACATTGCAATAAAAAGAAATTATGCGGGCTACTCGTATAGCCTTCGCGCAACAGAGAGTACACATACAGTTTGTTTATAATAATACACGTGATAGCAAATAAGACTGATGAACCTAATTTATTACCTACGAGGATATACAATTATATGTAGTCTTTATCACACAGAATGGCTGAAATAAGCACTCATCTGCTGAACTTAAAGCATACAGACTATATACAAATGCTCTTCAGAATATAACTTTACCATATATAAGCACTTTGAAATGAACTTTATACAATTGAGAATAAATCTTAATTCAAGTCCAGTTAAACATCTTATGATAGCACTTATAGAAATCTGAACCATTAATGCAGGTATACATTTGTATATGTCCTTTTTATTATTATGTATTTTTGTACACAATGAACATCAGTCGCACACTCTTTATAATATGCTTCTTCCTTATCAAAGGGTTACTTTTTGGCACATTCATAAAGCCGTTTATATACAATGATCGCTAACGACAATATAAGACTAAAACAATCTCAGATTTTTTTCTGCACTGTTGGTCTCAAACTTTATACTGGATTGTCCGTATACATCATACTGGCAACAACAACCACCTAACATAATAGTACCAGCTTGTAGTAAAGTATATGAATAATATCATACAATGTAATAGTAACCGTGAAATAAAGAAATCTTAAAGGAGTGATGGCCGTGTATAGGAATGAATATTTTATCCATGGTCGAAGTTATTCAAAATCCAAGCATCCAAATAAAAATGCTGCAAATATTATTTAAAAAAGCCCATACTATAAAATGATATCAATTAACCATACAATCTCTATGATTAAAATACGTCTCCAATAATTAACCATCGAGCTTCCGTAAGCCAACTGTACAACTTCCTCACACGTGACTTTAAATATTCTGATCCCGGTAGAGTTTTAAAGTCATGAGATGTCAATATGAATTGATTAACAGTCAGAAACCATAACACTAGACCACGGAGACACCCCCATATTAACTTTTGCAGACATGTCATTGAGTCACATGAGTGACACTATTCAAAGACAGACCAATATAGTTCTGAAAGAATGTTCAGAGTCTAATATTACACTGTACGCGTACTCTAGGGTATTAACATAAATGATTCATAAAAAAGCACGCGCAAAACATCCTGTTCAGCTCCCTCAAAATACAACCTTCCCAAAAATCCCATACCAAATTCCACCAAACAAAAGGACAATACAAACAATAGAAGACAAAACACAGACTCCTTGAGGGTAAGGCATTGGATTGATTTGTAGGTAAGTTAGAAGGCGGCTTAACTAGTATCGAAGGCCAGACCTCGGGGAACATAAAATAAGACTTAGTTACAAAGATAAATAGAGCAGATTATTTAACACTGAAAAATGTTAGCGCATTCATATGAACCTGTGGAAGTGATGCTTATGTTGTCTTTGAAATGAAAACCAAATTGCAAGCTCAGAACATAAACAGAACAAATGATACATATCCTGACTGATACTTGATTGTAAATAATTGATATCATTTGTTAATCACCAGTATGCTGTGCCTAATATAAGGCGTAATTAAGTCTGTATTCATGAAATTAATGTTTAACTTGAGAAAAAACATGCTATATTGGAGGGCATATTTTCAGTGTCTGTGTCGACGTTGATTTTTCTTCGTTCAATTTTGTATTTATAAGTTGTATCAGCAATGTCACAAGTGATTTCAATTTTAAATTCGATTCTAAAATACAGATACTTAATTTTAAGACCAAACGTACATGAAAACTTAAACTAAAAGAAGTAGGTTCATCTACAATGAATCGACGAATCAGTCTAGTTGCGTTAAGTTAACCAATTAAAGATAATTTATGTAGCGACACCTCTGTGGGCATGGAATATCTCTTTATATCAAAAAGCATTTATGTATTTTAGTAAATGGTGCAACATTTCCTATTGATATGGTTTATTCCCGACAAACACAAAATTTCAAGAAATAAAAGCACATGTCCAACTACTTGTACTAAGGTATTGTATTTGCTGGTCACATTGCATTACGTAGCTGACACACATTTAAATGACCAAATATATAACAAGCATCACCAGAAATAACTGTGTTGTAACTATAGATATCTAAGTGCTTTTGACTATTTACACAAAACACGAAAATGCATGTAATTTCGAACGAAGTTTCCGAGAAATACAGGAGCACATTAAGTACAATATATGTAACATTTATGACTCTTCTATTGATTAAAACTTAGTATTATCCATATCAATAATAATTACAAATTACGTATAAACATGATTTTATATTATTGTATCATCATGAAAACAATACTAGTATACATGTACGTATTTTTAAGAGTTTACTTCTAATCTTCATTGCTTTGCTTTTCAACAGTTGAGATGAAAATCTAAATTTAAAAGAATCTTTCTGTAGGACATTTGTTGTGACACTTGCTGCAGCAATACAAATAGTTTTGCATCATTCCAAATGTTCACCGTTGATTAATGTAAGCAAATGTAACGGAAGGACTTGACTGTTTATTCTACAGCAGGGAACCACATGATTGCTCTGTCTTAAATGTATTTCGAAAAGTTCAATACAATTCATCCTTCAGTGGCAGTATTATAATCATATTGGATATTTCGTTTTATTCGTATTAATTCTGAGGGCATTGTTTTTATTTATGCTGAAATGGAAGAAATCGTGTCGTATTGATGATCGTCCTGAAACCAATCAAATGAAAGAAAAGGCCGTGCTTTATATAAACATTCCCATAATGGGCTTTTCTCAACACTTTCTTCGCGAATTTTAAAAGTTGCAAAACTGGCCAAGTTAATCCCTTCAGTAATTTCTGACTTGCAGCATTTTCGGCGGAATATATTGTTCAAAAATACCAAGAGCTCAACGGCTTATCTGGCACTGAAACATAACAGTGAACAACCACAATCATGAAAATGTGCAAGATATGCTAAGTCATCATATCAGTCCAAGACAAAAAGGATAATTTGGGTACAATATTTGTACCGCGCTGTATACCCTCTGAAAAATATAATCTGATATAGGTAATTTCATTATAAAGAAGCATGAACCGAATGAAATGGTGTTTCGAAAATATGCCACATACAGTTAATGTGATCTTACAACCACTTAAAAAGAAAAAGTACTTCATGTTTATTGTACACACGAGGGCGGTTCTAAGTAACCAATAACATTAAAATATTAGTCTAACATGTGCTTATCTAGTACGGCACAATCATGCAGCATTAGACTTTTTTTACATTCTTTTCGCAAGTGTAAGGAAGTCATTGCCTTATCAGCACAACCAGCAATACTTACAAGTAGAACATCAAAAAAATAAATTTAACATCAGTGACTGTGTGTAACCTTTTGACATTTAGTACATGTTTCATGAAAGCAGAATAAGAAAGTATGTGTATGAGCTTCTAAGGAAACTTAGAACATGTACTGCTCTTTGTTACATTCTGGTATAAATACAATCGGTCGGTTTTTGGTTACTTCATATCCGCAGTTGGTGAATATCGTTCAGTTCGCTAAAGGAATTAACAGAAAAGGTACGTTTGCTGATTTCAAATAATTTATTTTGTTTAATTTAACATGAAATATACAATAAAACCACGACGGTATTAGCTCCATTTCCTAGCGTGCATTCGAATACAAAACTATCTATCTAATCCGAAGGGTAGTACTGGAGCGACGAACTCGTCTGTAATAGTTATCTATGCATGTTTTAATTTATTTGTTCACCAAGGGTACATGTAAGTACGGAGTTGTGCTTCTCATACCTATTGTAACTTTAGTGCATTTCGTTCCAAGTAGATACTCCTCAATGAGACAATGCTTTACCCAAATGATTTTTGGGGGATGTTGGGTTTTTAAGTACATGTAGGTTATATTTTGGGGAAGGTTGACTTTCTATTTATTTTTTCCTGTATATCATTTTCTCATATATATTTACACGTTTGTATCCCTTCACGGATTGGGTAGATTTGCCAGCTTAATCATTACGTAACAAATTATTACCAATAACTTATGTTGCTTATCACATTTCTTTTCTCTACTCAGGTCCAATATGAAGGTTGTCTACTCCGTTTTGTTTTGTTGCCTTGCGACAGTTGCTTTGGGTGAAATGAATCAACAGTACAGGGAATATATGCTCAACTGGCAAAATAATTTCAGAGGTCGACATTTCGCCAAAAATATGAACAGACTGGTTAGTAATATTGTTAGATTAGTTTTGATATACAAACCAAGTTCAATATATGCCATTTGTTGCACTTAATAATTAGGCTGAATGGATTGACGGTATACATATTACGAAATAATATGATCCAGTGTTTTAACAATGACATTATGTACACCAAAGTAAACAAACAAAGTATTACTGTCTACAAGATCATACAAATTACACAATGCCAAATGTATTATATAAAAACAACAGTATGTGTAAAAACAAACAGGAGGTGGTCAATTACCAGATGTAAGATAAACTTCAAAAGCTTACATTTGGAATAGGACAATATATCTCTATAGCAAAGTTGTCTTCTATCTCAATAGGCCTTTAGCATTATAGTAACAGATATTATTATTGGTGCAGATTTTGTTATCGTTTTGTACTGCTGAGACATTATATTAATTAATGTCTAACATTTTCGTGTAGGACTGGAGTGATGAACTAGCTCAGCAAGCTGAAGAATACGTATCTAACTGTCAGTTTGACAATCAGTACAATGGACGAGGCTGGAACTTCGCTTACTACACAGACGATATGGAAAATATGGATTACATTAACAGAGCATTTAATGACTGGGGCAATGAGAGATACCAATATGACTTCTCAGGAAATGACTGTGGCATGAGCTGTAGATACACACAGGTAGGGTTTCTGATTATGTCTTGATACAATTGCATAACGTGCTGTAGAATAATAAGCAATTCCGATGTTTCTCTGTTATTCATTTTAATTCAGTAAATATTGCCATAAGCGTGACTTGTTGAATCCTAATCCTTGTATTAAAACTGTTTTCGCGTCTGTAAGTCGTATTTAGTATGAATATAAATGCATGTATGCATAACATAACGACGGCATGTGAGTGTTTAAACCATGTTTAATCACTTGCGGTTAATTCATGCAAATTAGACCTATTCACATACTTATACGCGCTGTCAATAATAAATATATCGTATCTACGCTTTGTTGCGTATTTATTTCTTTTCAAAAACAATACCAGGTAACAGTAATCGATAGTACTACAATCCAAACATATACAAATGTACTATAATTCCATAAATTCATGTTGGACTGGAAACTAATTCATACCTATTAACATAATTAACACAGATGGTATGGTACAATACCAATCAAGTTGGTTGCGCCTTCCAAAGATGTCCACAACTTAATGCTTATGACACAGTCTACGAAGATGCTTGGTTCATGGGATGTGCTTATTCCCCATAGTACGTATTTGTTGGTTTGTATACTCGACTTAATGTTTGTCTCTTTGTCGGTCATTATTCTTATCCGTTTGTTGGTTTTGATATCGGCAAATGTAAACGAATGTTAATGATTATAGTTACATGTTCAGATTCACGTTTAAGAAAACGTAACGTATCGTAATATTGAGTGTATGAGATCAAAGTTGATTTGATATGATCGATACCACAATATATATTCCCGTTTGTAAATTCTAATGAATATGTATTTATATACAAGTCATTGATTATAATTATTGTCTGTATACGAAATAACATTGAGAATGTATAATGACATCTATGTATAACTTGATTATTGGCATTACAGTGGTAATGAAATGAACGGAATGAACGGCATGGAGGGCATGAACGGAATGAACCGCATGGGATATCCTTACGAATTCGGACAGCCTTGTTCATCTTGTTACGAACAAGGAATGGGATGTGAGGGTGGTTTGTGTGTAGGTAAGGATATATTTGTTTGCAATTACTAATTATCATTTAACAATAGTGATATTCATCATACGCAGCTACAGTAGTAAATTGGATTATAGTAATAGTTACTTGGTATATTTTGTTCAAATATAGAGCATTGATAATCTCAGTTTTAAAAACACTCATGTTTTCCCAACAACAATTGAAGTACAGCATAGGTATATAATGACGACATCGACTAAATCAAGTATCTTTTCATTTCATTTCAAGATGAAGTATTTCCAATTTCCCATGTAACAATAATTAAAAAAATAAAAATCTAAATTTGTCAGAAGTTATTTTCGATATAATTTAGTGATACACGTATAACCCATATTACAATTAAAATGATGCAAACCATTTCAAATATACTTCAGGAAAAGGCCCTTCAATGTTCACATGCCCGTGACACGCCTCCGCTGTCGAGTGGTTAAGGTCGCTGACTTCCAATCACTGTAACCTCTCACTGATAGAGTGTCGCGAATTGACCCCAGCTACTGACCACGTCTCTTTATGTGAGAAAGTAGGCAGTTGCTTACGGAGGTTGGGAGTCTAGTACTGGTTCTTCCCAGGAATATTGTTTAGGTGAACTGTCCACCTCATATGACTCTGACTATTGAAAAGGGGCGTAAAACCCGATGAAACAAACAAATCAAATACCAATCTGTTTGTTCTACACCTGGTTGCGAATGAATACTTGTAATAGTCATTATATCTGTTCAACTCAATCAAATGTATCCATTGCTTTCAAAACCAGGGTCCAACTCTTACAACAACGGTGAATACTTTGATCATCCAGAGTGCCAGAACTACTTGAGCCAAGATTGTTATCGCAAAACTTGGGTAATGGAGAACTGCAGACAGATGTGCAACTAGAGTAATTAGAGATGGAATAAAGATTAAAGGGTAGGTATAGAACAGATATATTCTATTTCACATCCGGTCAAGATAAACATTGTCTAATGGTCTTTCAAATGCATATTGGTAGCTTCGTGTACACATGAAAGCGATAGAAAAAAAACAATCACCGTACAGACTTTCTGTATCTTTACTTTAATCCAACATTTCATTACGTACATATATAATTTAAAACTATTCTTAATTTGTACTAAAAACAAATGAACATTTTCGACATTTAGAAAGTTCTTGATTATTAAATACCAAAATAGTATGTTCTATTACCAGTAATATTTCGTAGATATCGATACGTTGAAACCTTCAACTGTAAAAATGACATTATTGCTGCACATTTTACATACACATTTATGTTAATTATCTGTATTTTGCAGGGATGGGTGGATGGAACACAGAACAACGAAATGCAACGGAATATAGTCAATTAATATATTATGTGTAGATTAACAAGATTATATTAATAAACCTTCTTCAAATTAATCGAATCGATATTTACCTTCTCATTACATCAATGATGATGTATATTATCTTTATTTATTGCATTGCTTATTTGCTTGAACGAAGTATTTTGTTTAAAAGACACAGTTTCAGATTACAAGTATTTCACAAAAATATATTAACAAGCTCATTGGAGGAATAAAATTCTTAACACAAAATTGATACTACAAAAAGTGTACACTATTATTTCCTTCTTTTTTCAAATAATACAAATCATAATTGAACACATTTTGACTATATTGAAAATTTCAATATTTTCATTGGGCTATGATGTAACTAGGGTACAAAATTGAGAAATACTTCATGCAATATATCCAGCCCACCAACTCACCATAATACAGTCATCATTATCATTAAGTTCACTAAAGGGCTTATAAAACATACTTATCAAATAATTATATGTTCCGTCACGATGAGGTCCGGTACGATACATTTAAAAATATATGTAAAACAAAAATATACTTATAGACGTGTTTATATACATACTTGAAGTATGATACTAACTTGGTTCAGTTTGCAACAACTAAAAGTAAAAGAATTTTAGATAGTGTTCAATTATACGAAAACGCAACTCATGAAAACAAATATACATTATGTAGTAAAGATGGGAGAGTTTAGCCACGAAATACTAACCAAGAATATGTCTTAAAGCAAATGTTAAAAAACTGTGCCATAATCCCTATATTGAAGGAGACAGGGAAGGGAGGTGAGAAATAAATAATATTTTCACAGATGTGAACGTAATTCAGATTTTTGTTCGGCTTTTTAAAAAAATTACTATCAGTCTTCTTAAAGTTAGCGTCAGAATGATAACGAGGCAGTATTGCAATTTCTTTGAATTTGAAAACGTGGCTTGAAAACGCGACAGTGCTGCTATTTGGATAAGAAAGCGTGGACATTGTCCTCAACCGAGGGTTATCTATTCCTCACGCTGATATTTACATTGCAATAAAAAGAAATTATGCGGGCTACTCGTATAGCCTTCGCGCAACAGAGAGTACACATACAGTTTGTTTATAATAATACACGTGATAGCAAATAAGACTGATGAACCTAATTTATTACCTACGAGGATATACAATTATATGTAGTCTTTATCACACAGAATGGCTGAAATAAGCACTCATCTGCTGAACTTAAAGCATACAGACTATATACAAATGCTCTCCAGAATATAACTTTACCATATATAAGCACTTTGAAATGAACTTTATACAATTGAGAATTTATCATAATTCAAGTCCAGTTAAACATCTTATGATAGCACTTAGAAATCCGAACCATTAATGTAGGTATACATTTGTATATGTCCTTTTTATTATTATGTATTTTTGTACACAATGAACATCAGTCGCACACTCTTTATAATATGCTTCTTCCTTATCAAAGGGTTACTTTTTTGGCACATTCATAAAGCCGTTTATATACAATGATCGCTAATGACAATATAAGACTAAAATAATCTCAGAATTTTTTCTGCACTGTTGGTCTCAAACTTTATACTGGATTGTCCGTATACATCATACTGGCAACAACAACCACCTAACATAATAGTACCAGCTTGTAGTGAAGTATCTGGATAATATCATACAATGTAATAGTAACCGTGAAATAAAGAAATCTTAAAGAAGTGATGGCCGTGTATAGGAATGAATATTTTATCCATGGTCGAAGTTATTCAAAATCCAAGCATCCAAATAAAAATGCTGCAAATATTATTTAAAAAAGCCCATACTATAAAATGATATCAATTAATCATACAACCTCTGTGATTAAAATACGTCTCCAGTAATTAACCATCGACCTTCCGTAAGCCAACTGTACAACTTCCTCACACGTGACTTTAAATATTCTGATCCCGGTAGTGTTCAGAGACTAATATTACACTGTACGCGTACTCTAGGGTATTAACATAAATGATTCATAAAAAAGCACGCGCAAAACATCCTGTTCAGCTCCCTCAAATACAACCTTCCCAAAAATCCCATACCAAATTCCACCAAACAAAAGGACAATACAAACAATAGAAGACAAAACACAGACTCCTTGAGGGTAAGGCATTGGATTGATTTGTAGGTAAGTTAGAAGGCGGCTTAACTAGTATCGAAGGCCAGACCTCGGGGAACATAAAATAAGACTTAGTTACAAAGATAAATAGAGCAGATTATTTAACACAGAAAAATGTTACCGCATTCATATGAACCTGTGGAAGTCATGCTTATGGTGTCTTTGTAATGAAAACCAAATTGCAAGCTCAGAACATAAACAGAACAAATGATACATATCCTGACTGATACTTGATTGTAAATTATTGATATCATTTGTTAATCACCAGTATGCTGTGCCTAATATAAGGCGTAAGTCTGTATTCATGAAATTAATGTTTAACTTGAGAAAAAACATGCTATATTGGAGGGCATATTTTCAGTGTCTGTGTCGACGTTGATTTTTCTTCGTTCAATTTTGTATTTATCAGTTGTATCAGCAATGTCACAACAAGTGATTTAAATTTTAAATTCGATTCTAAAATACTGACTTAATTTTAAGACCAAACGTACATAAAACTTAAACTAAAAGAAGTAGGTTCATCTACAATGAATCGACGAATCAGTCTAGTTGCGTTAAGTTAACCAATTAAAGATAATTTATGTAGCGACACCTCTGTGGGCATGGAATATCTCTTTATATCAAAAAGCATTTATGTATTTTAGTAAACGGTTCAACATTTCCTATTGATATGGTTTATTCCTGACAAACACAAAATGTCAAGAAATAAAAGCACATGTCCAACTATTTGTACTAAGGTATTGTATTTGCTGGTCACATTGCATTACGTAGCTGACACACATTTAAAGCCCAAATATATAACAAGCATCACAAGAAATGACTGTTGTAACTGTAGATATCTAAGTGCTTTTGACTATTTACACAAAACACGAAAATGCATGTAATTTCGAACGAAGTTTCCGAGAAATACAGGAGCACATTAAGTACAATATATGTAACATTTATGACTCTTCAATTGTTTAAAACTTAGTATGTTCCATATCAATAATAATTACAAATTATAAACATGATTTTATATCATTGTATCATCATGAAACCAATACTAGTATACATGTATGTATTTTTAAGAGTTTACTTCTAATCTTCAAAGCATTGCTTTTCAACAGTTGAGATGAAACTCCAAATTTAAAAGAATCTTTCTGTGGGACATTTGTTGTGACACTTGGTGCAGCAATGCAAATAGTTTTGCATCATTCCAAATGTTCACCGTTGATTAATGTAAGCAAATGTAACGGAAGGACTAGACTGTTTATTCTACAGCAAGGAACCACATGATTGCTCTGTCTAAAATGTATTTCAAACAAATCAATACAATTCGTCCTTCAGTGACAGTATTATATTCATATTGGATATTTCGTTGTATTCGTATTAATTTTGAGGGAATTCTTTTTATTTATGCTGAAATGGAAGAAATCGTGTCGTATTGATGACCAAAACCAATCAAAAGAAAGAAAAGGGCGTGCTATATATAAACATTCCTATCATGGGCTTTTCTCAACACTTTCTTCGCGAAATTTAAAAGTTGCAAAACTGGCCAAGTTACTCCCTTCAGTAATTGACCAGTCGCCTCCTGTCAATCAAACCAATCGATTATCCAATCAGATATCGGCTATCGGATTTCTCACACCCCCTAGCAACACTTATCGCCGCCATTTTCCTTCGACAAGCTGTCGTGTCGAAGGTTATCTGATACGCTATGTAGAAGCTGAAAGGCAATGATTTCTTTACTAAAACTGATTTAATAAACATTTTAAATGGTTAGAATATGTCAGTTGGAACCATGCAACTCGGACAATCACGATGAAGATCGACTGGAAGGAGATATTATATAGTTTATTCCTTTTCCCAATCTGAAAATTAAGGAATCTAGACGTACGTTCATCCCCAATATCAACAAAATTAACGGGAATTACCATATGCTTGATTGCACCAAGTGAGTGCAACATTTTTACTTAATTATAACAATTATTCATTGTTACAGGACGCTTAAAATCTAATTTCAATAGCGCTGTCGTACTAAACTTACACGCACGGTCTCGATCTCTGTAGAAGCTACATGAAAAATTTGATCGACACCAATTAAGTCTTGTTAATTTAAACTCTATAATTTGCCACAATTATTGAACGGCTCACACATACAAGTGAACCCCAAAGTCCACATGAGGTCTAAATTCTATTTTTATTGCCCCTCATATCGGTCTAACTGATCCCCTCTGATCAAGATCAGCTTATAAAATATAGTGTATGTATATACTTGACACCCAGTGAAAAGCTAAGGTCACACAAGTTTATTGATTAATGGTGATAATTAGCTTATGAATAATTTTAGAATGTAGTAACTGATTATGTAAACAAAAGCATGTCTAGCAATGACCCTTTCAGTTTTATTACCCCCTACTGTGGAATATACAGAGGACTGCTGGTTCGTAAAGCACATGCCTCGCATTCCTGGTTCAATGTCTTTGAATAAGTCATATATGTTTGAGATTATAAGTTTTGTTGGTATATTATAAGGTATATGTAAAGACTTATATTCATCCATATGAATGTACAATATTCATACTTCTGACGTACACATTCGAGCGTATTTCGTGTCGCTCTCATATCTCCATTTTTCAACGCAGCGTCAAAAGGGTTTATTGGTAATTTTGCTGTTTTTTATAGAATCTAACATTATGACATGTAAGTCTTTATCATTTTTTTTAAATATTATTTTTTTATTATCATAAAGTATTATTACTGTCGCATTACATGCATATATTGGCACGGTCGTGCATGACTGTATTTACAAAATGTATACTATGTGTCATGAATACTATATAATATATAATATTATATAATTATAGTGTTCCTGTACATGTCAAGAAGGTTAATTTATCAGTTTTATAAATTTTCTAAATATAATCATAGATTTGTATTATCATGGTCGAAATGAATATGATTATAACGCCTATATATAAGAAGTCCACGTTATCAGTTATTGCTTGTCGGTCTTAAATAAAAAAAAAACGCGCGTTACGGATAATTTTGTTTTAATTTTAATTTCTACTGAAAATTTCACATGATAGATTAACATTTTTAAACTGCATGAAAGTTAACATCAACATGAATCAGTCTTCATAATTTTAAGTATCCCAGGGACTGTAATATATACAGAATCCCTTACGTATCTTTATTTCTCGGTTACTGTATATATACAGTCTGTGTATTTCTTGTCGCTTTCTGAAATTGAAATTTGTATCCATGGTAGAATTGAAGCGTCAGGAATGTTTATTGATTGTATAATCTGTTATAATCAACCTAAATAGCCAATAAATATTTAAAAAACGGTGTAATTTACACCTGCCTGGGGGATTTATATGTTAATCTGTCCGCCATCTTGGATTTAGCTTGTCGAAGGTTTCGCGTTGCCACAACACGTGATTGAGTGGGCGGAGAATTCCTGTATCTGGCGACTGGTCAATTTCTGACTTGCAGCATTTTCGGCGGAATATATTGTTTAAAATGACCAAGAGCTCAACGGCTTAACTGGCACTGGAGCATAACAGTGAACAACCACAATCATGAAAATGTGCAAGATATACTAAGTCATCATATCAGTCCAAGACAAAAAGGATATTTTGGGTACAATATTTGTACCGCGCTGTATACCCTCTGAAAAAAATATAATCTGGTACAGATAATTTCATTATAACGAAGCATGAACCGAATGAAATGGTGTTTCGAAAATATGCCACATACAGTAAATGTAATCTTACAACCACTTAAAACAGAAAAAGTACTTCATGTTTAAGGTACACACGAGGGCGGTTCTAAGTTACCAATAACATTAAAATATATG
This sequence comes from Lutraria lutraria, assembly GCA_964023205.1. Lineage (NCBI taxonomy): Eukaryota > Metazoa > Mollusca > Bivalvia > Venerida > Mactridae > Lutraria > Lutraria lutraria. The sequence continues at coordinate 33,799,485 of OZ026838.1, forward strand.
TCTAACATGTGCTTATCTAGTACTGCACATGCAGCATTATAGCTTTCTAGCGGTTTTTTTACATTCTTTTCGCAAGTGTAAGTAAGTAATTGCCTTATCAGCACAACCAGCAATACTTACAAGTAGAACATCAAAAAGATAAATTTAACATCAGTGACTGTGTGTAACCTTTTGACATTTAGCATATTTCATGAAAGCAGAATAAGAAAGAATGTATATGAGCTTCTAAGGAAACTTAGTACGTGTACTGCTCTTTGTTACATTCTGGTATAAATACAATCGGTCGGTTGTTGGTTACTTCATATCCGCAGTTGGTGAATATCGTTCAGTTCGTTAAAGGAATTAACAGAAAAGGTACGTTTCCTGATTTCAAATATTTTATTTTGTTTAATTTAGCATGACATACAATAAAACCACGACAGTATTAGCTCCATTTCCTAGCGTGCATTCGAATACAAAACTATCTATCTAATCCGAAGGGTAGTACTGGAGCAACGAACTCGTATGTAATAGTTATCTATGTATGTTTTAATTTATTTTGTTCACCAAGGGTACATGTAAGTGCGGAGTTGTGCCTCTTATACCTATTGAAACACTTCAGTGCATTTCGTTCCAAGCCGGTACTCCTCAATCAGACAATGCTTTACCCTTATGTTGGGGTTTTCAGTACATGTAGGTTATATTTTGGGGAAGGTTGACTTTCTATTTATTTTTTCCTATATATCATTTTCTCATAGATATTTACACGTTTGTATCCCTTCACGGATTGGGTAGATTTGCCAGCTTAATCATTACGTAACCAATTATTACCAATAACCTATGTTGCTTATCACATTTCTTTTCCCTACTCAGGTCCAATATGAAGGTTGTCTACTCCGTTTTGTTTTGTTGCCTTGCGACAGTTGCTTTGGGTGAAATGAATCAACAGTACAGGGAATATATGCTCAACTGGCAAAATAATTTCAGAGGTCGACATTTCGCCAAAAATATGAACAGATTGGTTAGTAATATTGTTAAATTAGTTTTGATAGACAAAACATGTTCAATACATGCACACTTGCTGCACTTAAGAATTAGGCTGAATGGATTGACGGTATACATATTACGAAATAATATGATCCAGTGTTTTAACAATGACATTATGTACACCAAAGTAAACAACAAAAGTATTACTGTCTACAAGATCATACAAATCATGTTCGTTTGAATGCACTTTACTGACATACACAATGCCCAATGTATTATATATGAACAACAGTATGTGTAAAAACAAACAGGAGGTGGTCAATAACCAGACGTAAGATAAACTTCAAAAGCTTACATTTGGAATAGGACAATATATTGCCATAGCCAAGTTGTCTCTTTTCACAATAGGCCTTTAGCATTATAGTTACAGAACCAGAATTAAAATGGAGGAAAATCGACAGCATGACTATTGACTTTATATCATTTTAATTTTTTGGAAATATTATCTTTGGTGCGGATTTTGTTATCGTTTTGTACTGCTGAGACATTATGTTAATTAATGTCTAACATTTTCGTTTAGGACTGGAGTGATGAACTAGCTCAGCAAGCTGAAGAATACGTATCTAACTGTCAGTTTGACAATCAGTACAATGGACGAGGCTGGAACTTCGCTTACTACACAGACGATATGGAAAATATGGATTACATTAACAGAGCATTTAATGACTGGGGCAATGAGAGATACCAATATGACTTCTCAGGAAATGACTGTGGCATGAGCTGTAGATACACACAGGTAGAATTTCTGATTATGTCTTGACACAATTTACATTACGTGCTGTAGAATAATAAGCAATTCCGATTTTCTCTGTTATTCATTTTAATTCAGTAAATATGGCTACAAGCGTGACTTGTTGAATCCTTTTCCTTGTATTAAAACTGTTTTCGTATCTGTAAGTCGTATTCGGTATGAATATAAATGCATGTATGCATAACATAACGACGGCCTGTGAGTGTTTAAACTAATGTTTGTTTCCAGCGGTTCATTCGTGCAAATTATACCTATTCACATACTTATACGCGCTGTCAATAATAAATCTATCGAAACTACTCTTTGTTGCGTATTTATTTCTTTTTAATAACAATACCAGGTAACAGTAATCGATAGTACTACAATCCAAACATATACAAATGTACTATAATTCCATAAATTCATGTTGGACTGGAAACTAATTCATACCTATTAACATAATTAACACAGATGGTATGGTACAATACCAATCAAGTTGGTTGCGCCTTCCAAAGATGTCCACAACTTAATGCTTATGACACAGTCTACGAAGATGCTTGGTTCATGGGATGTGCTTATTCTCCATTGTACGTATTTGTTAGTTTTTATACTCGACTGAATGTTTGTTACTTTGTCGGTCATTATTCTTATCCGTTTGTTAGTTTTGATATCGGCAAATGTAAACGAATGTTAATGTTATAGTTACATGTTCAGATTCACGTTTAAGAACGTCCGTGTCTTCGTATCGTAATATAGGGTCAAATGTGATCATTAAATTGAGTGTATGAGATCAACGTTGGTTTGATATGATCGATACCACAATATATATTCTCGTTTGTAAATTTTAATGAATATGTATTTATATAAAAGTCATTGATTATATAGTCTGCATACGAAATACCATTGAGAATGTATAATGACACCTATGTATAACTTGATTATTGGCATTACAGTGGTAATGAAATGAACGGAATGAACGGCATGGAGGGCATGAACGGAATGAACCGAATGGAGGGCATGGAGGGCATGAACGGAATGAACCGCATGGGATATCCTTACGAATTCGGACAGCCTTGTTCATCTTGTTACGAACAAGGAATGGGATGTGAGGGTGGTTTGTGTGTAGGTAAGGACATATTCGTTTACAATTACTAATTATCATTTAACAATGGTGATATTCATCATACGCAGCTACAGTAGTAAATTGAATTATAGTAATAGTTACTTGGTATATTTTGTCCAAATATAGAGCATTGATAATCTCAGTTTTAAAAACACTCATGTTTCCCACCAGCAATGGAAGAACAGCAGAGGTATATAATGACGACATCGACTAAATCAAGTATCTTTTCATTTCATTTCAAGATGAAGTATTCCCAATTTCCCATGTAACATTAATTAACAAAATAAAAATCTAAATTTGTCAGAAGTTATTTTCGATATAATTTAGTGATACACGTATAACCCATATTACAATTAAAATGATGCAAACCATTTCAAATATACTTCAGGAAAAGGCCCTTCAATGTTCAAATGCCCGTGACACGCCTCCGCTGTCGAGTGGTTAAGGTCGCTGACTTCAAGTCACTGTAACCTCTCACTGATAGAGTGTCGCGAATTGACCCCAGCTACTGACCACGTCTCTTTATGTGAGAAAGTAGGCAGTTGCATACGGAGGTTGGGAGTCTAGTACTGGTTCTTCCCAGGAATATTGGTTAGGTGATCTGTCCACCTCATATGACTCTGACTATTGAAAAGGGGCGTAAAACCCGATGAAACAAACAAATCAAATACCAATCTGTTTGTTCTACACCTGGTTGCGAATGAATACTTGTAATAGTCATTATATCTGTTCAACTCAATCAAATGTATCCATTGCTTTCAAAACCAGGGTCCAACTCTTACAACAACGGTGAATACTTTGATCATCCAGAGTGCCAGAACTACTTGAGCCAAGATTGTTATCGTAAAACTTGGGTAATGGAGAACTGCAGACAGATGTGCAACTAGAGTAATTAGAGATGGAATAATGATTAAAGGGTAAGTATGGAACAGAAATATTCTACTTCAAAACCGATAAATCAAACGCATATTGGTAGTTTTGTGTACACATGAAAGCGATAGAAAAAAAACAATCACCATACAGACTTTCTGCATCTTTACTTTAGTCCAACATTTCATTACGTACATATATAATTTAAAACTATTCTTAATTTGTACTAAAAACAAATGAACATTTTCGACAGTTAGAAATTTCTTGATTATTAAATACCAAAATAGTATGTTCTATTACCTGTAATACTTCGTAGATATCGATACATTGAAATCTTCAGCTGTAAAAATGGCATTATTGTTGCACATTTTACATACACATTTATGTTAGTTATCTGTATTTTGCAGGGATAAGTGGATGGAACACGGGACAACGAAATGCAACGGAATATAGTCAATTAATTTCTTATGTGTATATTAACAAGATTATATAAATAAACCTTCAAATTAATCGATTCTAAATTTACCTTCTTATTACTTCATTGATGATCTATATTATCTTGATTTATTTCATTGCTTATTTGCTTGAACGAATTATATGTATTTCACAAAAAAATATTAACAAGCCCATTGGCGGAATTACATGTTCACGTATTACGCAATTCATAACAAAAAGTTGATATTACAGTTTCAGTTTCACTTTATTCACAAAATCGGCAATTACATGCCTAAGGTGAAATATATATTATAATAACAAACATATATATAAATATGTACATATATATACACAGAACAGTTCAAATATGACATTTGATAATTGCACCACATGGCATAATAATGATTATATATACATGTCACAATACAAACAAAAGAAATGCAATTGATATACTGTTGAGCTCATGATAAATTAAACATACAACACATAACTTAAAATATGTATAGCACATTATAGAATACATAGTCAAATCACACAATAAACAAAGCTTATAAAACATCCAAACAGTGAAGATAAATACTTTAATAAAATGTTCACTACAAATTTCACAAATATAAAAGAACAGATTAAGCTACCTTAGCTAATTAAGTTACTAAGGATTATCTACATACTCACGGGTATACGTATATATTGCATATCTATTAAAAGATAAACATTAAGAAAATACAAATTTAATCATTTATTCTTTTAAGGCATCTTTACGTAACGTAAATGCTTTTTTATGAATATTGCAGTTTTTGAGATAACGTTTTTCTTGTTCGAAGACATGATATAATTAAATTTAGAGATAGTAGGCCACGATGTATTCTTAAAGGAACAATTTCTCAGATTATTATATTTAGTACAGCACATCAAAAAGTGATATTCAGATTCAATTTGATTAAGAGAGCACATTTTACAGATTCTATTTTCTTTTGGAATATTTCTATTTCTACCAGTTTCAACTTCAAGATTGTGAGCATTAAGTCTAAAATTTGCTAGTATGCTGATGAGGTTTTCGTTATCTAAAGCATCAATGTAGCTGGAACAAACACATTCAGTTTTATAATTACAGAAGTATGTTAACCTTGACTTGCTAGTTACAGTTGTATGCCATTCTTGAATAAATTGGTCACGTATTCGTGATTTAAGTAAGGGAAAATAATTCATAGATTGGTCGAAATTAGTTCTGATAAAAGAGAATCCTAAATTATCTATAATTCTGTTGATAGCTTTAGTCCAACAGTTCGGAACATTGTTTGACAATTGTGAAATATAAACCTCATGCATAGGTGAATTGGTTGTTTTCATAATTTTAATCCAAAAATTCACTGCTCTTTCTTTGGCTAGTATAAATAGAGGCACTCTACCTAATTCTCCTAAAACAGCATAATTTGGAGTATTTTTTCTTACACCTAAAATCCTTTTACAAAATTCAATGTGAAGTTTATCAACTTCGTGATAATTATACACTCCCCAAATCTCTGATCCACAAAATAGTATAGGAACAACCATGGTATCGAAAAGAGTAAATTTTGTTTTGATGCTTATTTTGACACGATCAAATAGTTTCAAGAGATTATAATACGCAATTAAAGCTTGATCGGATAAAGATTTGACAGCACTTTTCATGTTACCGTTACTAGTGAACAGAATACCGAGGTATACAAAACTATCTACTATTTCTACATTTTCATTATTGATTGTAAAAATATCATTATGGATTTGCTTTCGTTTTTCAAAAATGCAAATTTTAGTTTTACGTACATTTATTTTGAGACCCCATTTATTTGAATAGTCATATACATTGTTTAGTTGTGCTTGTAAGCTATTTTTGCAAGTAGTGAACAGAACAATATCGTCGGCAAATAATAGAATGTATTTTGATAAAAGATAATAAATAAAAGAGACGAGAGGGGCTCACCTTGTTTAACACCCAGGGATACGTTAAAAAAATCAGATTGACTCATTTGGTGAGATAATTTTACACATGACTAAACGTCGTTGTAGATAGATTTTATCATTGTTAGCATTTTACAACTGATGCCCGATTCTACTAGTTTTAACCAAAGTGTATCACGTATTACTGAGTCAAAGGCTCGTTCATAGTCAATAAATGCGCACCAAAGTTTTTTATTGTTAGCTAGTATTTTCTGGATATAACAATGTAAAATGAATATCGCATCTGAAGTTGATCTTTTGTCACGAAACCCAAATTGTGTATCGTTGAAAATATCATTCGATTCACACCAAGAGATGATTCTATTTCTAAGTAAGAGCGAGAAAACTTTCGCTATAACATCAACAATAATAATGCCTCTGTAGTTCGCTATTGCCGATATGTCACCATTTTTAAATATAGGAATAATGACACCTTTTGACCAGGAACTAGGATAATTACCGGAATCAAAAATGTAGTTAAAAATTTGACATAGGTAAGGTGAAATGAAATCTCTCGAATCGATGAAAAAATCTGTTACATTACCGTTCAAGTCAGAGCTTTTATGGCGTTTTAACTGCATCAGAGTTTTACCTATTTCATCTATAGAAATTGGACTATCAAGTTGATCAATGTAGTTCTGAAATAATGTCCAGAGGCTAATATAACTCTTTACACGTACTGTATGTTATAAACATAAAATGATTCCTAACAAAACACGCGCAAAACATCTTGTGCATCTCCCCCAAACTTCTAAATCAAAATCCACCGAACAAAAGGACAATATGAACAATAGGAGACAAAAGATAGACTCCTTGCGGGTAACGCCTTGGATTGATTTGTAATTAGGCTAGAAAGGGGCTTAACTTGAACCGCATCATTTGTCCCGGAGAAACATAAAACAAGACTTAGTTACTAAGATGAATAGAGAAGATTGTAAACAGAATAATGTTTTATACCAGCTGAGTGGTTACCACATTCATATGAAACTGTGAAAGTGATGCTTACGAGTGTGTTGACTTTGAAAAGAAAACCAAATTGTTAGCTCAGAACGTAAACGGAACAAATGATATATACGAGGGTCATTCAACATATAATGCGAACTACCACATAATTTGTAAATAAAAGCAAGAATTGTTCTAACTTTGTCAGGATTCTTCAAAGTAACATCCCTTGCGTTCAATGACCGATTTCGATCTTTTCGGAAGATCTTCTATTTCCGTTGTTTGGCAACTACGCACCTGTTCGGCCACGGCGGTTTTAATGTCATTTAGGTCGGCTAATCGAATACCACGTATATTTTATTTTAGTCTAGGGAATAGGTCGTACTCACAGAGGCTTATGTCAGGTGAGTATGGTGGATGATGAAGCGTATCTCACTTGTAATGCGCAATCAATGACGTCCCGCTCTGTGGGGTGTGAGGGGTGGCGTCGTCAGACGTCAAACCCACAGGCTACCGGCGTGAGATAGCAGCAAAATAAAGTTTTAAAAAAAAATGATTTTTTCACCATATATATATTATAGAGTAAAGGTATAGAACTCCTGGACTCAGAAATCACACCGGCTGTACTCCCCATACCCCCGTTTTTCTTAAAAGTTATATTATTTATACATATGGTATGATACAATACCAACCAAGTTGGTTGTGCCTTCCAAAGATGTCCACAACTCAATGCATACGATAAAGTCTACGGAAATGCTTGGTTCACGTGATGATCTTATTCTAAGTGCGTGATTTTACACTTGTGTTCACATGGTCTCTTTATACGACAACTTTATTGTATCAAAACTTTACATTTGCAATATGTTTGTACTTATTTTTATATTGATCTTCACACTGTTTCAAACAGGACAGATGACTATCTTCGACAAATTTACTTCGTAAAACTTCTGATATAAATATATCATCATGTGGAGTTACTTACGATAAGTAGCATTATGCTACAACTTTTTTCTACAACACAATTATACCGACAAAATTTATTTTAGAAACGCAAGTTCAGATCGCCTATCAACTTTCAAGATAACATTCTGCTTACGATATATGCAACCAGTATTTCGTTACAAATAACTTTGATATAGCAGTAGTCATGAGTATATTATTGGTGTGTTCACTACGTAATTTATTCTTTGTCACAAATGGAAGTTTCTATCTTTTATTGGTAATGATATGAACGGAATGGAATATCCTTATCAGTTTGGACAACCCTGCTCATCGTGTTATGAACAAGGAATGGGATGAGAGGGGGTTTGTATGTAGGTAAGATGGTGAATTTGATTATAGCTGATTAAATTGGATATGAAATATAAATAAACTAAATTGTTTCATCCACAAAATCCATTCGTTGTTTATGTATAGAAAAGAAAATTATGTCTATGAAAAATATGTAAATATATTCAATGTACCCGCTTTTTGCGTCAGGTCTTGCTTTTACATATTAAACTACTACTGTGAATTACAGTCTTACATTTGTGCCATTTTATGATCATGTTATTACTCCTACAACAACGATGAATGTTTTGATCAACAAGAATGTCAAAACTACCAATTCCAAGATTGTTATTATGAATAACTGCAGACAGATGTGCAACTGTTGTAATTAGACTGAATAATGATCCATTGATAGGGATAATACTGTATTTATATAAACTTCTGTATGAGATGTCATACTGTTCTATTTTTGCTGAATAGTTTGACAATGTACTTAAATAGGATGTATTACCATGTGAACTGATAAAATGTTAGAAAATAAGGTTCAGTTGTAATGTGCTAGTAGTAGTATTGGCTTTAAGGTCAAATAATATATTGTTCATAATAGATTCGGGGTATTTGTTTCTTAATGAGCTGAACTGGATTTATAGTAACATTGATATACATTCGATAGTATTTTTGTTATTATGTATATTGCAGACGTAACTGATTGGATTACAGGTCAACGGATACATGGAGTGGAATATGTCGTCTTGATAATAATTAATGTGTAAATGAAGAAGATTATATTAATAAAAGAATGATTCGAATACCTGGTTATTTTGTAATTTCATTATTAATGGTGATATTGTCTGAAACCCATTGCATATTTGCAGAAAAGAATTATTTGTTCTGTGACTGCTCATTCTCGTATTACTTCACAAGAAAACATTAATTACATTATTTATAACAAGCACACACAAATAGGGAGCGTATTAAGATACCATTTTTTTTAATCGATTCAAGTTGTGTTATGACAGACCAGTAAAACGAAACTGGTTCCGTGGATGGGTTACATGCTAATAAAATCAGCATTCTAATTACGCATTTAACTATAGGTTATATACTCATAAATGTATTAAACAAAACACGAAGAGGTCAATAACAACACTTACCATATTATTGGAAACAGTACTATTTGTAATTGGAGCGGAAGATAATTGTGGTATAAACTATCATCTATTCTACTTCTCTCACTACATAAATATGATATATACCGTGTGGATAAACACTCGTAGATAATAGCAATGACCTCCAAAGACCGTACAATGAGCATAGACTAAGTGTACACATCATTCGCCTGTTTAGAAAAAATATGGTGCATGCATACATTTGATTATAATATTACCCAGGTCAATAAACAAAATTGAAAGTACACAATAAAACAAATCCCAACTTCCCCAAATTAATACCTTTCCCAACACCCGCCAAGCAAAACTCAACTTACACTCGTCCGCCCTACCATGTACCAACACAACTTACACACACAATGCAAACAAGCAACGTCATGTATCAAGTTGTATTATCATACCTCACTCCCGTTTCCAATGTAAAGTCGCCTATACTTGAGCGGGCATTGATTATTTAATAACACATTGTAATTTAACACATGCGCAGAAAGGATGCGAGTATAGTTCAAAAAAATTTCGTTTATTAAATCATTTTCCATTTATTTGATGAGTTGTTCTTAATCAAATATGCTCTAAATACTAGTAGTACTTCGTAGATTCAACTTGAAAATATTTTTAAATAGACCAACATTTCGTTTGCTGATTTTGAAGCGCTAGTATAGGCTAGATTGTCTATGTAATGTCACTGCTTATTAAAATGCTGTGACATCGTATTTTTCTTTAATATTTCTATGAACTTTTCGGTATAATAGAATAAATAACACATTTCTGAGAGGGCGTTATTAAAATTCGCCAGCCTTCGAAAAAGTAATGCTGTTATAAGATTACTTTTCTCGCGCAGACAATGTTTAGCAACGCCCTCTCAGAAATGTGTTATTTATATATTGGTGAGCTTAAGAATGTATGTTTATTTTGATGGCGTATACAAGCGTTCGACTTCGATGCGAAATATCAGACGACATAGATGATATGGGTTACATCAACAGTGCATGATTGGTGCAAAGAGCAATATGACTTCTCAAGAAATGATTTTGGAATGAGCTATACACAAACAGGAGCTTGTAAAAAAACTGTACCAATATTAAAAAGCAAACAAATATGAAACATAGATTTAAATTGGTTGTATTATAATATTTCCTTAAACCCCAAAGTTTCTAAATAAATGTACTTGCAGTGCTTAATCCTTATGTTTTCTGATGGAATAGTACAATATCAACCAAGTTGTTTTTTTTATTTATTTTTAGATATGCTCGAAGAAATCTAGTCGAGTTGACAGAACGTAACAAGTGCCCATCAGTGAGGGTTGTGAAAAGTCTTGCAGATTTTCTTAGTCAATACTACTCCTAGTTAAGACTGTGTAGTGCCGGTGGGGACTAAACGCCGGCATTGATCAAGAATTGCGGGTAACTACCAACTATTTTAATAATTTCCTGTTAGAACGCATTGCAGTGGTCACTATTTATTCATAAATCGTTTACGTTGATATATTATCATATCTGAGCGGCACCTATGAGGAATGTTGCTTAAACAAGACCTTACATTAATCGTACTCTGTTCATAATTTGCAGATTAAATATGCAAGAATTCTGAGAAATCAATGCATAAATAAATTTGACCTTTCTAAACGTTCTGTCGAACAAAACTACTCAGCTTTTTTCGCACTCAAATGTTATTTTATACAAACTGACATAGATATTGTACAATAAACAATTCAAAAATATCACTGTGTAGCTGTATGGATCGATCAGGAGTGCAGCTTTGCTAAAAATAATGGGCAAGCCAAATTGTTTAGGGAGGGGAGGGGGAAGAAATTTGATTTCTCTGGAACTTTTCACAGTCCTGAAAGAATGTGTAAGCTGCGGGGTAAACGGCCTATAGGAAGTAGCGCCCCTATTGATCAACTGTCAACAACTACATTGGGATCAATGCATTATGGTATCTTCACTCAGAACCATTAACTGAAAACAACACTAATCAAGTGTCAATATCAATAAGAAACTCTCTTTTCCCAATACAAGCTGTTGCATATACAATATTCATGTATATAAGACAAGATTGGCCAATACATGGGAAGACATCGTCAACTGAAAGGTCGCCAGTCGGAAATTACAAAAATTAGGTCAAATTGTTATTATAAGCTACGACATTATCTCTTTGCATTGCTCTGTGAAGTACAAATCCTGCCTTTTAATGCTTTATATCTGATACCAGAAAATTGCAGCTTATATGGTACAAGTACTATTAATAAGCAACGGGAAATTTACAAATTATGCATCACAATGTAAAAGTAGACGGTAATTAGGATGTTTTTCAGCTAATTCTCATTCGATTTTGGAAAGCTCAAGAATGCGAAAACAAACCAGTATGACACTATTAACATTTCACTGGGAAAATCTTGTTCTTTTGATGTTTTTAGAAAAACCGAAGCTAAATCCTTATTATGTCGTTGATCTATGATAATGTCTATGTTAATTACTTATAATTACCAGCAATGGATAAAACTGTTGATTATATCACATACCATCGTTGAAATGTCCCTATAAATACGGTTAAGGTCCAGGAGGGCGCCATACAGTTTATCTGCCTTGACTTCGGTGGACATACATAAATAAATAAAGGGTTAGTGAAATCTATTTTACAAGTATTGCGTATTGTTGTTTTTTTCTTTTACTTTTTATTCAATATTCTATGAACGGCACTGAATTTATATTGTAGCAAATCTCATTATTTACATTGTAATTTAGCACATGTAAGAAATTCATTTTTATCTGAAACTTCAATTATTTCATGGAATAGTTCGCAATCTGGGGACTCGGTTTCTTCCCATGATGGTATTCTTAAAAGAATTTATATATTTTGTATCATGTTGTTCTTGCAAGTAAAGGGAAAATGTCGAAATTTGTGTTGCTGGTTGAGCACTGTCCAGTATAGGACGGCTTTATTCTGTTTATTTTTCAATCCTCTTGTAATGTGTTATTATGTGTTGTATGAATCAGTTCATTTTACAGTGTAATTCTTATATCCATTTCTATTTCCCAGTTCAGAATAGTAGTATAATATTTTGCTATGAAGTTTAACTGATAACTTTACATAACTAACTATTAATAGGTACGTCTTTCGTATAAGAATTCGTTTCAATATACACTAGCATTATGCCGTCATATTTAGTGGCAGACAAGGAAACATATAATCGCTACAAAATTGTACCGGTATCATTTGCCAACATAGGTAATTTCAACAAAGGTAATGCTTCGAAATAAGGTTTTTTTGGTTGCGGAAAAGCAGGACAATACCACATTGCAATATATGAACGTATTTAATTGACTAATTACGTCACAATCTGTGTTTTTTTATAAATCTTAGTGTCCGAAATGCTTGCCATAATTACAATTTTTGTTTTCATTTCAAGACAAAATGAAAGTGTGTGTTGCCCTTGTTTTACTCATTGTGAGCATGGCTTACGCTGAAACGGGTGAGAAATTCAAGGATGTGTTCATTGGAAAGCACAATGAGCTCAGACGCAAACAATCTGGAAGCAACATGAATGAACTTGTAAGAAACTTTTTTCTTTATCGCTAAATGCAGAATATTGTTTATTTACTCAAATGAACTTATTTCAATACAAAAATATTACACAAAAGCATTTTGAAACTTTTGTTCCATAAAGGTGAAGAAAAATATGCTTGGGCATGTTCACTCATTCTCCAATTTGTTTTCGCTTTTAAAACATAGCAGCTATAATGTAATATATTAAATGCTTATGTACTAACAATTTTGAAGAAAATTGGGTGAGAATAAAAACATTCTTTAAATCGGGAAAATTTTAAATAATGCAATAGATATCGTATTGCTATCTCTTTTAAACGAACAATTTATCATTATATAACTTAAAAATCCTCTTTTACTAAAATAACGGAATTCAAGATCAATATAGAACTAATAGCATCATATCATTCTGAGTAACATGTACGCGAATGGGCATAGTTTGATTGAAATATCTTCGTAGGTTTGGAATGATACTTTGGCACAAACAGCTGACAATTGGATGTCAAAATGTGTTTTTGATCATGAGAACAAAGGTTTCGGTGAAAACCTCGCGTTTAACACAGGTGGAGATGACGAAGCTAACATCGTAACATCGTTTGATGATTGGTACAATGAAATAAACAACTTCAACTACGGAACAAATAAATGTAACGGTGGGAAAGTATGCGGCCACTATACACAGGTAGATATTTCGTTACGTGTGTTTTTTCTACATTGTGTATTCAAAAATCTGCCTGTACGATGTTTTGTTAATTTGACTTTTGCAATAACCAATAACTTATTGATGACATCAGGCTTTGAATGCACCATTTATGTATGAATTATTAAGTACTTATATTCATGATTTGATTTTCCTTGCTTGAAAGACGGAAAAATAGTTTTCTACATAATATCTTTCTATTTACATAGCTTGTCTGGGCAACAACAAGACAGGTTGGCTGTGCTTACAGGATATGTCCGTCATTGTCCGCATTTGGACAAGGTGTGAAAAATGCGTGGTATGTTGGATGCTGGTATTTTCCACCGTAAGTGAACATCTACATACATATATGGTTTTAAACTTTAATGAATTCAATCATAAAGGCGTTGATACCAAGTTTAGTACATTTCATCCATATCAAATGATTTTATCTTAGTCCCACTGACTGACAGTAACGGACGGAGGTTAGCTAAATCTCATTTTTATGGCATGATTTAGTTTCTCATGCCGCTCCAAATATTGCTCGTCATTTGTTTTTTCTTTGTTTGAAAACTTTTTCCCACCCACCTATTCCTAATAAGCTCATTTTACGAGTCTTTTACTTTATGTCTTTGATAATATGATTTTACATGTTTTATCATTTTTTATTATTAGGCAATAAGTAGGACACCATCTTTGATGGCAGAGATTTATATGTAGGCATGAAACTAGTAATTTGTAAATGTGGTTATATGTTAATGTTATTTGATGTTTTGTGATATCATTTATTATGTTTTAGATCTTTTTTGTTAGGGTGAACATAATGTATATATGTTAATCATTTATATATGAAATGACAAATATTATTCAGTAGCAGTGTTGATATAATGGATAACTATCATCAAACATAGCTCAGAAAATGAGTTAAACATGGAGCTAGCATAAATATCGTAATTGGCGTTCTGATGTACAAATGATTTCCTTAAGATGAAGTAGAGACAATGAAAATCATTCTTAAACAAATATGAGTAACTGAATAAACTCGTAAGTATATAGAAGTATTCTCTTTGACAGTGTATATGCTTCAGGTGCATCTTTGAAAACTAGCAACGATGCAACAACTTTGAATTGTTTAAAGCGCAACTGCCATTGCTATGATGGTTACCATATTTTGTTTGGTTCAACTTTAGAAAACCCTGACAAAACATTTTGAGAGGATTTAATAGCCTGTAAATCGATAAATTTTCAGAGGAAACGACATGAGTGAAAAACCATTCTCAAAAGAAGGTACACCTTGTGACAAGTGTTTGGAGGGACAAAGCTGCGACAATGGCTTATGCAAAGGTAATGTATTAACGCATAAGTCAGTCTGAGACATAGAATCGATGCGAAAGGTTTCATTTTCTCAAAACTGAATTATTAAAAACAATACCCTTCTAATAAGCAAGTTAAATATTAATAAAGATTGTTTTATTATTTGTTTGAGCCTGCGTCCTTCTATCTCTCCGATAGCAAAATCTATGAAAGAAAGGTGTTCTGTGACAATAATGTTTCGTGCCATATTTAATGCTTTAATTAGAAACAAATCGTACGAGATCAACTACGGGAGTTATTGAAATTAAGTTGGTAATTATGTACTCTTTAAACAAAATGCTGTTATTCAGAAAAGATTGGTTGGTAATTGGTAATTTAAAAATGTTTCTTTTGCATCATCGTTTAGTCCAAACTAGGAAATGCCATAAATCAGAGACAGTAATAAAGCGAGCAAAATGTTTGTGTGCAACTTTTTACATTATATGTAACCCGATAGTAAAATGTTGTTTGATATCAAACTGAAGTGTATTTTTGCTGAAAACAAATTGACTACTAATTTGTTATCAAAGAATATCATGGTAATTTCAACAACTTTATGTACGAATTATGTACATTATTTTAAGGTGTGGGAAAAGAAGTATGTGAAGATAAAGATGCTAATTGTGTTACGTATGAAGCCAGTGGTGCTTGTTCAAACAACAAAAAGTACATGGAAAAGAAATGCCGTCAGGCATGTGGATTTTGCTCAGGTAAATGGTATTCTTATTTTTTTTTATTTTTGATGTACAAGTAATATCGCTCTATTGCTGATTCTGAGGTAATATTGATCTTTTTGTCATTGTGGAGGCTAACATGAGTTTTGTCATCTTAATCTAATTTTAATGGTGAAATTTAAAAGGGTTTGCGAAAGTTTGATATAATACAAGTAATGCTTTGATGCTTTCCAGACATTATTTGTATTAATAACTACTTTGTTTTATATGTTACAGGAGGAGCTAAGAGTAAGTATATCAATCCAGATATTATTTATGTAAAAGAAACACTTGTAGAAGTGAGTAAGAATACGGTTGCAACACAAAACTGTGTTTGGAGTAAACAAGTCAATTGGACACTATGGATCGGTATTTTACACCCGTGTAATATAATATTATTTCTATATAATGATCCTTTTTTAGTCATCATGATTTACTAGTAAAACATATTAATATATTTTTACTTGGGTCGTTGCCTTTTAGCATTTGTTATTCGAATGACTTCGTGTAGATAGGACAGTTTTCCCAACCAGTGCTCATGGGAGCCCAGATGCAATAATCAAATGTGAATTTGAGGATGAGCGTTTATATTTTATTGATTATTGTTAAAGTCTATATATGTATTTTTTTGACGATTTATAAATGATTTCAAATGTTAAATTACAGAAGAGTGTAAGGATGTAAGTCCTGATTGTGGTCGCTTTCGCGTTGATCAGTGTAAACAGAATGTTGCATGGATGAAGCCAAATTGTATGAAGACTTGTGGCTTCTGTTAGTCGTAACACAAGTATGTACAATACAAGGGTTGTGTAAAATAATTCCAAGTTCTCAGATTTGCATTTTTCCTTTGATGCATTAGGTTGTCGTATATATTTTTCAGAATATAACGAATGCTGAGATAAAGAAACAAATTTATCAACAGTTACTATTAACAGTGTACTTTTATACGTTAAACATGAACTTTCTTAGTGCCTCTTTATCTTGATAATAATGGTTCACTTTTAAACGAGTATCATAATGTTGTTTATCAAGTACATGTACTTCATTTGGCCATTTTATGTTTATTACAAATTTACACGTACTGCTTTATTTTTTCAGGACGCGCTTCAAGTATATATACAAGCAATATTGTAATTTCTTCAGCTATAAAATGTACTTACACAGCTATATTAATTTAAATGTATGAAAAGCTTCTGGGAATAAACTTTTAAAACAAAATTACCTAATGTTGTATTTTTGTCCCAACGTCCTAAAATGTATGTTTAAAAGTAGCATGTCCCTTTACAGATAACCCAATGGACAACAGAAATTCTTCAAGAAATTTTACAGCTTTTTAATGATTTTGAAAATAGAACGAATCTCGCAAAATGACAAGAATATTTCGTCTATATAGATGGATTCTACAATAAGGGAAAATGATATTTCATAGCACACGTTTAACTAATTTTGAGTACAATCATTCTTGGTTCTTGCTGGGTTATTTCGAGGAGTGATGAGTTATAATTATTGTTGAACAAACTTTTAGCAAGCTTCGTTTGGTTTTATAAATTATTATGATATTATATGTGTATACATCATGCTCAATAAATAACCATTATGCCATACTGTTCAAAGTATAAACACATGTATTGCTAAGACAACTATTGAATAGCATGACTCTGTACTACTTATGTCAATACTGGAGGAATGTACGCATTGCAAAGGCAGAACAGATATGTTCAAACCATATCTATAACATGAAACTGCGAATATTCAAGAAAAACAAGAAAATAACACACTTACAAAAAAGGATCACTTCAAGGCTGAACACCTTTTGGTTTGCTCTTATATGTTGATGCCATGCAAAAGAAGGGATTTTGCAATTAACTTTGTACAGGAGGCAATTCATTATTTTGGTATTTTTGCCGAAGAAATTAGACCAATCCTGTATCTCTTCGCATCCATCGATTAACATGTAATTTGCTTAAACTTCACAAAATATCTTTCAAATTCAAATATGTCTGCTTTTGCCAACAACAAGAAGCTGTTTTGACGCACGATGACATCAATCTCGATACTAAACACAAAAGTTAGCACTTTTGCTCATTTTCCTCAAAGGTTGTATTTCCCACACATACACATAAAATGTCTAATTTTGATCCTGACCTCATTTCGACGCTCGTTACGCTTGAATGATTTAATGTATGGATTACATGTAGCACTCATGATATGCAGGCATCTTTGAAAATAACCAAAATTCATATCTTATGTACGTAATCTTAAACCGACGATAATACCATACAGAACAAAAAGTGTTCCTTGTCAAATTTTGAGTAGTATATCATGAATTATGTACGTATTTATCCAATGGCAATGTTTGTAAGCATATTACAGATGTTCATTTGAGCTTAACATATCAGAAACAAAAATGTATACATGTAAAAAACTTTCACAATTTATAATTAGGCATGTAAGTTAAGCACAATCCGTATTCATAAACACCATTTGTTAGCATTTGAGTACTAGTAATATTTATCTTAATTACATTTTGATTGAGTATGGCTGTATAATAACATATTTTTGACGAAGTTACTTTAGAAGTGTTAAGAGCTTATTTCAGATACCGAAATAATCCGAATGTTTTTATGTATTATATTAATGTTCATTGTAATATACACCAATAATGTGGATATTTAGTGGACTAACTGTAATGGGGGAAACTCGCATTTGAATAGCGTAAGATTTCACTGAATGTATCATCATTCATACTGGTCAGTTTATTCATTTGTAATTCTGCTGTGCAAAATAAATATGAAAAAGATTACTAGAAAAGAACATAAATCGCAGGTTTTGCGCCAAACCCTTTAAAGTATTGAATTTGGGATGTTATAGTTGCAGGAATTAATTGCAATGCATACAAGTAAATAATATAATAAAATCATTTTTTGTCTCTCTTATAAAACTTTAGAAAATATCGTTACGAACGTTTTCCGCTAATCCCCCGTTATTATAAAAAAGTCTACCGTACTATCTTTCCCAAAACCACCAACTCAAAACCGGCTCAACACATACGAGCATTAAAAAAGGACAAAACACAAAAACTAACAAAACAGTTATGAAGCTTTTTTTGTTGTATTTTGTGTTGTGTTTGTTGTTTTTTAAATGAGATGGATTATGTCACTGTATGACGAATTATCTTATTTTCATGCACTGGGTTCATGTTTGATCACGTCGTATATCCAGAACCTGGCTTATGAAGAAGGTCAATGTCAATTAAACAACTCATACAAAGGGTGCAAACCAATACACAAACATGCTAATTATTTCATCACAACAAGTGTGTGAACCGCTGCGTATCTAACACTTTATTATAAATAATTACTTCTAACATATATTAACGTTAACGTTCACGTAATAAATCACTTGATTCAACCTTTCGCCTTAAATGTTAATTTGTCATGTTAACCAATTGGCCATAATAAAATGTTTTCTCTCATACTTTGCTTGAATTAATGATATGTGATAATTAGACACAACGATGGTTGTTTCATGTAGGTCATAAAGAACAAATATAATTATGTGATGTAACGTTCAAAATATAGAGCCCCCTGGAATGACTATTATCAGCAGACTTAAAGTTCTGCAATAATGTTAAACACTGCCAACTAACTCGTTACTTCCAAACTAATTCAGCATCCAAAAAGAATTACAACACTGCTATATATTTTAATTGTCCACAATGTACCTTTGCATGTTCACTTGTGAAAGACGGAACTTTTTTGTAATAAATCAAACGCAGATTTAAATCTGCAATTGTCGTAGGAAAATTACGTTACCATAAAAACTTCCATAGAAAAAGTCACAAAAAGGTACATATAAATACGAGGGTAAGTAGGGGCACATAGAAAAATTAACAAAACAAGATAAATAATTAGTCCAAGTCGTATGCATTACATTTAGCTCAATAAATCCAATTAGTTTGTGAACGGGTTAGAAATTTCAAATACATGTACTTGAAATTTCGGAAAGAACCAAGACAACGATGAAGTTGAAATTTACATGTGTTCTTCATTGTCCAAGGACGGTATTTGTAAAATATTATCTTATGTCGACTGATCAACTTATAAATGATAGAGTACTACGTATTAATAACAACCAAGGAACATATTTAGTATATAGAGGAAAGGTACACATTAGTATACATTATGTTTGTACCTTCTTTTTGCGCATTTTCAATCATGGTATATCTTTTTCTTGCATGACATCACAATAAATAAAAGCATTTTCTTGTAGAAAATGGACGTAGCAAGAAATAATTGTATTGTTGCATTGCATATCGTCCAGTGGTTATTACATTTGACTTGTAACCCATTGATCCGTGTAAGAATCCCAGTCGATGTAGGTCATACCCATATCTGAATATTTGACAAAAATGTCAGTTTTCCTCCATATGTAGAGTAGTTGCCAACTCAATGTGGAAGGACAAGTTATTACTGGCTACAATACAGTCTAGGAAAACTGGATAGGTGAATCGGTCGCCGTTTACAACTGAAACTATATAAATCCACTAAAACAATTGTCATTTTAACGGAACGGCGATCAATAGTCAGCTTGGTCATTGGTCATAGAATACCATGCATCCCGTCCGTATTGACCAGGCCCGAGGTTATAAAACTTGAGATCGGTCTCCGAGCTCAAAACTCATATTTTGACTTTTAATGGTTCTATGTTAATTGTGGTCAGACAGTAATGTTATTATTGATACATACGTCTGACAGCATAATTGATCTGAATATGTATTTTAACATTAATCTGCTCTTTCCTTTCAATCATAATACTTTAAGAGCAGAATTGAGCTTTGAGCTTGGAGACCGTTCTCAAGTCTTATAACCCCGGGACCAGATACTACATTTAATGAGTTAGGCTATGGGCTACTGGGCGAAACCCTCCCCCCCGTAGGCATTTTTGTAGACACCATTTTTTTAAAGCTCAATGCCTGCTGATCATTTTTCCAGTGTCTACAATCTGGGCGTTGGGGCGTTTGTGAACTACAGCATGCTAATTACCGTTACCGAAAAATACGTTTGACAATAATTTTATTTTGTTAGAAGTCTTATTCTAGATATTTTCAATAATTCATCAATTTGAACGATTCCTTTGATCATAATAAGTTAGCAGGGACTTTACTTATCGATCAAATGCATGTTTTTCACTTTATTGCATTATATATGCTCTGTAATTTACGTTACCCTGCGTTACCCCAAAATGACAAGGAAATGACAGCTATATATGTTAGATTAACACAAAAGCAGTCGTAAACAATGTTTTTATTCATATTAGGCAAATACTACCACATGTTCATATTTTTCTTTCATTGAATGCTCGTTTATGTCTTCATTTTACGTAAAATACGTTACACATAAAAGTATACGTGTTACATGGAAATCATTTATATTACTGTGATCACATGCGATGATCAAATAGGTATACAGTGATAGGTAATCATGATGCATTCATTAATACCCATAACTGGAAAACATTTCTAGTTACAAATGTTGTAAAGTTTGACTGGGATAATAGTAGTTTACGTTACATAATGTTACCTTTATCACGATAAGTGCTTAACATGCTTTAAAATGCATAAAACATCGATTTGATATACAAAATGTTTATACTTGATTACTGGCAATACGTACATGTAAATTAACATTCCAACTTTTTTAATTCATCACTGATAGTGTTTTACGTTACATGGTTTTATTCGTGTTACGTTTGAAATTATTCATAAACGAGTAACAACATTTCTATGAAACTGTTATAAAATCATCATCGATTGTATTCTAAGAATATTTATCTATGAAACAATCAAATTTACAATAACAGCGACAGTGCAATAAACATTGTGCCATTTACACACATAAACATATGTGTGTCATTTACGTTACCATTTGTTACATGATTATTTATATGTATATACTTCAGTGCAATATTGTACGTTATGTCAGATTTCATTAGCTGTACATATTGTCGTCAAGGTATTTTTGTTGTTCTGATGGCAAACGTTCACGAATTTCACAAATCCTCATCACTTTTCTGTTTCATAGACAGCATCGACCATACTAATGAGTTCAATGTCGTTTTTATCATCAGTGTCTTCTGGTCGCTTGTCTTTGACACAATATTATCCTTGTACCAGTTGTATTCCAGCATGTTATCAGGACCGAATTTCCAACCACTTTCATCCACTTTTAGAAGATCAAGATTGCCCTCTTTGCATGGGTCCAAATATACACCTTATAACCATTCCGTAACACATTTAACATACGAGACGGGATCTGCAGGAAGTGAGTAAGCTCATGTCCATACCACTTAAAGCGTTCAGAACACAATCATGGCTTTGATACTTGTTATATCTCAGTTTATTGATGTCGTATTTTTAATGACGAAACAACACACATACAAATGTCTCAATGGCACTGTAAAGTTCATCCGAACAAACATGCGTGGTAAATTGGCTAATATTGTCATGTAATCTTCATTTATAGGAGCTTTGCTCCTATAGCTATATATTCCTCTTTTTTTAATTACAATTACGTGACGCATATACATCCGCTTTGAAAAATAGTATAAGTATACATTGCAGACTTTGCAGTTTTGATAAAAGTTGGAGGTATATGCAGGATTTTGTTTTTATCCTCCGTGTCATCATTAACTGTTGAGGTAACGAAATTTACTACATATTGAAACTAGTTTCATTCAGTAAAGTAGCGCTGGAACACTATATTGTCTCTGAGATTAGTGAGATCGCGTATTGACACATGATAACTTTTCTTTGGTAATTGTGGTTAATTGGTCAAATGATCTGTACAGACTATACATACTTGACATTCAAATTTTAATTGAAAATGATGATAACACAGGCCTTTTAATGGCTTAACGATGGTTTTGTCTAACACATTTAAACTTTGCTTCAGACTGTAATCTCAGTGCTTTGAATCTCAGTTAGTGTGACTGTGACGCCATCTCTATAAGACTGCTCAAAGATTAGCTTTATTGAATGTGTCTTATTGTCGTCATTAGATATGAAGCCCATCCGATTTCATGGAGTTATCACTTTTTTTACCTGAGAGCAAGAACGTTGGAGCTGCCAAACGTCATCGGCACTCATCTGATTTAATAGACTGTTTGTTGTAAATGTCTGATATAAAGTCTACACGAGACGTTTTAGGCAACTGATAAGAAATCGCCTCAGCTACTTGCTCGAATGTGTCCGGAACTGCTATAAGACTCTGCAGTTACCCAATTAGGCGTTACCATTAACAACATAGGATGCGCCTTCTGTAGAATGGCTAATTGTTGGTTCTGTTGGTGATTCAAAATAAGGCACTCGACCTAGAAGAAATGATTAGGTAAGCTTCAGGTCTATGTCATGTTGAACTGACAGGAGCATAAACAGGCCAAATGCGTTACGTTCTGTTCGTATCTGAGTTATTATATTATGCTGAAATACTCTGTGTGAAAGGTTGTGTTTCTTCAAATCTTCGATAAGGGCTTGTGCTCCCATAGAGCATGGTTTTAGTGTTTCCCAGACGTCACTTTGTCAAGAGAACCACTGTCACAATTCCGGAATTTATTATAAGTTCCGCGAGACCACTGTCGTTCATTACTTTACCTAGATGTATCGAAGATGGAGCATGCATGTGTGAAATACACCCGTTCTCACTATGACATTAGTGAATTTGTTCCGGAAACTGCCAAATCAATGAGTACGATTTCATGGCCACTGCTACATGTAGGTCAAAGGTTACAATTGCATAATCATTGAAAAAAGAAACATATCTATAAATTAGTATAAAATTGATAGACTAAATTAAATATTTATTTGATTAATGAAATTATTTATTTATTGACAATTGATTGCTTTGATTTTATTGATTGATATGAAAATTTTATAATGAAATGTTGTTGTTTTTTAATTTAAGCCTAAATGTTACTTTAGATTTTATAATGTCTGATGCAAAAAATGTCAAGGTTTAGTTATACATGCACTTATGTTCATATTTATATTTTGGTAACGCATGCGGTTAATAATATACACATATTTTCTGCATTATTGTGACCTTTTTTTCACCTTGTCAACATATAATACAATTGAGTACCATTTACTCATTAGATAGTGTTCTGCTTGATCCAGAAACAGTAAGTATATGATGATAATCGAATATTTTAGAGTATATGTGACCTTATTTCAGTGATATAATATTGGTAACGTAAATAATACCACATTTGATGATGAATTTAACATTTCTACACTCTTGTTTACATTCTCTGTGCTAATAATCATAATTACAAAGTCTTTAACACAAATTATTTTGATCTCTTTGCAGTATTGTGTTAACTTTAAAATTTCAATTATGGTAACGCCCCAAAATGGCGGTAACGGAGTAAAGCCCCAACATCCAGATGGTAGACACTGGGATTTGGTAGGTCTTTCCATACACTTTCAGAAAAACATACTGTAGAAAAATGCCTCCGGGTGCCCCATAGTCTAAGTCCGTTAAATAACTTAAAATAACAATTTCCAAAAGTTTATTCAATAAAACAAACGCAGAACACAATGTCATTTACAAAATAACTGTACCAATAGCATCTATAAAACGACACTTAATTTACTGTAACAATAACGTAAGTTATGTATATAATTATATATATTAGTATGTTATAAACTGGACCGATATATTTGTCCGTAACAGAGCGAAAGACATGATGATGTATCGATATAACTAATGATCAAACTGAAAAATGCAAGTGGATGGAGGGATGAATATATTCATACATATACAAATTATGATTTCAATGAAATAAATATTTATGAAAACGAAATAAGGAAATATGGATGTCTTAGTATGACAATTGTCACAGATAAGTTACAAACCATTGAAGAAATTCGATTAATAAATACGTGATTACTTGATTCATAAAATAATTATATCTGACATTAAATGTGACATTTAAAGTGTAGGCGTATTTGTAGATACTCGAGCAACAATGGAAAGTAAACAATTTAACATTGATCTAGTTCTATAATTTCTGGAAACAATATAGCAACGTACTTCTAATTAACTCGCCCTTTCTGTTCATTTTTGTCTAAATATTACACAATCCTACAGCCGCAGGTAGTCGGTTCATTGATTTTACCAATTATCTTAGAAGTTAGTCCTGGGTTAGTGTCATAGCATATTGAAAGCAAATAGCATAACTGCGTCCTCTGGCGGACTACACATCGCCACTCTATAAGCAGTCCACAGTCACAAACATGAAATTCACACAACGCCTTTTTAAATAAGACGTAATAAAATAAGTCATCGCCGAGAGGAACTGAATCTTCTTTCTCTCTTCAAGATAGATTTTCGTGGCAATGTCTGCTTCCTAGTTTCACCTTTCTTTTCACTGTTATCACTAACAGGCGTTGCCGTAAACACGCCATCAAATTCACCAAATTCATCACAATCGTTATTTCCTTCATCGCATCTCATGTCCTTCAAAATCTTCTTGAACACGTCAGAAGCGTTTGCTATACTACTCTGGTCGTACGCTTCTACGTCAAACTCGTGTTCTTCGGTTGTACTTTTAAATCTAACAACCCTTTCATGAGCATGAGTATTGTTAATAGATCGTTTCCTAAATGTGTAAGAATCAGATCGAACTGTTTTTAATCCACTCTTGTTACCCTGTGTGTCATTTTTGCTATTTTCCCCAACTGGAGCAGACTGCGGTCTTGTCATATTTCTCGTAAACACACGTTGCATTGTGAAAGAACTCAAAACAATAGATAAACTCACACAAGCTAAAATATGTTACGCTGATAACGAAATAGTTATGACACGATCGATTCTTTCCCAAATTCCAAAATCACATTGATAAAGATTTGTGAGAACAATCTTATATATTTCACACTTTCATCGTCATAATATTTGAACAAACAACATTTAACAACTTGACTTATAGATCCAATGTAGGAATGTCTTGTTTATGAACAATTTGGCTACGATTTGTTTGTTAATTGTCGTCTGCAAGGTTAGTTGAATGAATTGTCAGTCATGTAAACGGCGCTACTTTTGTAATTCAATATTTACACGAGACTTGTGACTTCTATTGAAATACTGATTATCAATATTTGTTATCAATATTAGACGTTCATCCTACTGGTTAGTACAATAGGTTTCAATTACATAACTTATTAATTGGTTTGGTTTGGAAAATAGTTTTAATTAGTACAGGATAGTAAAGTGTCTGGGTGATATTTGTGACGCTATGAATTATTTAACTCAACTAATAAGCTCACCGCCGTCTAATTAAATATGCGAGCATATTTTTCTGGACTATGTAAACTTCGTTGGTACCATTTAAGCTTTAGAACGAAAATTTTGGTTTTTGATATGGGATGGACGTATTTATCTTTAAACATCTTGAGTTAAATCCCTAAATCATTCAAGGCGGTTCAGGTCGATCGTTAATATTGGCATTTATCAAATATCAATCCTTCCTTAGATCAATGAAATGTTATCATTTTATATTCGTATTGGCTTATTGCATAAAAATACGACTTGTTATTTCAAAAAGTACATTAACATTAACAGGTTTATTAATAAACTATAACAATTTATAGGTATAAGGATGTTCCAGCAATATTGTTCCCTTGTGGGAAGGACAATCCAATTCGAATATAGACATCTTTGATAGCATATACCTGTCCCAACCTTTAATGATATATATCTGATACTGAGGCCAAAGTGACATATCGTTTAAATAGTTGATAGATCTCCCCAACAGTCAGAAACAGGATATGGACAAACAAAAACATACAAGAAACACACACAAAAAAACTAAAACATTTTTGTAATACAAATGTGTATGTAAAAAAGAGTCTTAATTAAATTCATGAGTCTACGTTATTTTGAGCGCTATTGATTCCGAAAAGGACGTTACAGATATGGGATTGAAGAAAATAAAAGTTGATTCAATTCTTTGACCGGCTGACCGTACTTTACAAGCGTAGGTGTTTACATGTATGTATATATATATACTCATGTAGACTGTAGAAACATATCTATTTTATCTTCACATGAAGTGATTTGTGGTCCTTGCTGACTCTTGAG
This sequence comes from Lutraria lutraria, assembly GCA_964023205.1. NCBI lineage: Eukaryota > Metazoa > Mollusca > Bivalvia > Venerida > Mactridae > Lutraria > Lutraria lutraria. The sequence continues at coordinate 33,826,458 of OZ026838.1, forward strand.
AACACTTTATCCGCTTTTTAACTTTGAATTTATTTGTAGATTTGTTAGGTCTATAATGTTGAACACCAAATAAAATTTAAAGTGGAAAACACTTGACACAATATCTACGTGTTTTATTTAATTACTTACCTCTTGAGAGTGGTATCAAATATTAAACAATAAATTAAATACTTATTAATAATTCAACTATCGTACAATTATTGTCATGATATACTGTATGCAATAATAGCTTAAAATAGTTTATTTTGTTTCAGTCCCTCATCTTCATCAAACATTCAGTCGTTATTCTTGATTCGTTTAGTTTCATGTACTTTGCTGAAAACCGAGTACAAAGTTAATATTTGAGGATCAACTCACCGAATATGAGCTTTACTGACTGATAAGCCCACAATCAATACCAGTTCGATAAGGTGAAGCTCAACAGTTATTTGACCTTACATTTAGTGTACAATATGAATTGGTTATTCCCCCCCCCCCCCCCGGTTAGCTCAGTGGTTAGAGTGGTGGTCCACTGACCAAGAAGTTGTGAGTTCGAAACCCGGGCGAGGCTCACACTAACTGTGACGAATTTGACACAAGATATTACAACTTATGTCATATTGTCATCGACCTCTGTATTATGTGGGGTACCTTGGGAGTACCTTGAGGATAGAATGTGATGGTCACTGGCTAAAGGCATAAATGAAATCCAGGGAATCGCCACAATATGTCTGAAATATTGTTGAAAATGGTGTTAAATCCGATGAAATAAATAAAATCACTGGATTGGTTATGAAGAAGAAGAAACATTGTATTTCTAAAAGGCTTTAAAGCCCACAAGGATACACTGAATATGCATATTATAAGATGAACGAACGGAAATATATACAACAAAATGTAGTACATTTGTAATCTAAATAAGTTGTGGGGGAAACAAACAACAGTAATGTATATACAATATGAACTAGCGAACGTTTTCCACAAATCAAAATGCGTGCGTCGCACTCATATATTAATAAAACATTTCTCCCAGATAATGAGATCGCTTTTATTTATTATTCCGCGTTATATTTATATCTACAATCTCCTGTCAATAATTAGATAATGTTTTCGAACGCATAAAGTTACCTACGCGTCAATGAACGATATATATAGAATGCATTAAAGCGTACAACATGGCCTATTATTTTACTTACGGTCATTTAATGATATATATTTGATTTATATTTAGACCCGGATTTCGAAATCGAGTACTTATAGGGTTAAATACAACATATGGAACAATCCTGAACCTATAATCGTCTTAATCGATATTGTTATCTCCCTTTAAATGACTCGATAAACCACAATCAGATAACAATTGCCCAGTTTAACTCTATATAGATTATATAGGGAAATAATTTAAAACTTGCTTCAAAATCTTTATTCGGTAAATGCCAATAAATTACCACATATGACATTGTAGATAAAATCATTATCTTTCAAATGGTGTAATTTAATTTAAAATAACTATCTATCTTGGGCAGTATTTTTGCACTTGTATGAAATAGGTAAAACGGTTCAAAATTTACTCTATGTTCTATGTAAATATTGAAGAAAATGATTTTTTGCCAAATTTCAGACTAAAAATTGACAAACAATTCATAAGTTGCCAATAAATTACCACATATGACATTTTAGAGAAATTCTTTTCCCGTAAAATGATATAAACCAAAATAAAATAAATATACATCTTGTACAGTATTTTTAACGATTTGTAACACCATGTTTTGACAAATATTGCTTTCGTTTGAGCTCGATCTTCGGTAATTTCCGTTCGGCCGATGTTTACCGATGCGTGTACAAATTTAGCACAGCGGGTGGTTTATACACATTGGAATGTAGATATATCCTTAAACAGCTTTATGGTAGAAAATCCCTTGTAGACGTAAATTTAAGTTCTTGTGAATTTGAAAAGATGCATGAAACAATATATCAATAAAAATTCTGATAATACCGTATTTATTTGCTATATCGATCAAGGACTTATATACATATGTATGTATATATATATGCCCTTAATTGATACGATCTAATTTTTCTTTCCATTGCACATGTACTCAAGGACTTATATACATACATGTATATAAGTCCTTGATGTACTGAATTGTTATTGATTCAATAATTGCATTAAATTGTATTTCATGTACTCATAGTTATGTGTATGTTGTAGTGACGATGAGTTGTTATACTTAAGTCTAAAATACAATTTCAGTTCCATAATTCTATTGTAATAAGATAAGATATTGTAAATTGATGATTCCAGTAGACAATTATGGCGTTACTGTAAGGAAAGTTTTGAGTATTTTTTTTTATAAAGTTAATACAAATTCTACTGCGGTAGTAAATATCTCAAGAGTGAATCATTCTAAACAGAAATGTTCTATTTTTTTGAAAAAACTTAAAGCATTCTATTTTTTAAATGATTAAACGAGTGTTTATGATACGTACAGTTCTAATATTTAATTTTAATAAATGTACTAAAATCTTTACTATTCGTCATGATTGTTTCTGTGCTTTATTTTAGTACGAACTGACATACACATGAAAATAATAATACTATAGTTTATACATAATATCGTTTATCTGTCGATTAACAGTTTCAATGCAATTAGAATTGAGCAGGTCTTTTGATTGTTGTTTCGAGAAAAGGTGCGAAATACTCCATTAAAAGGCGATAATTTTTTATTTAGATATTTTTTATATTGAGCATCATGTAAATATTGATAGTCAGTATTTTGATTTTGTTAAGAGCTAGTTTTATACCATTGTTTGTACATTATTTATGTTCCTCATATTTTCACGAAACAATTACAACTATATATACATATATAAGTCCTCGATCTTTGTTCTACACTATTTAGATTATGTTTAAATATTCTTATTACACACAGCCAGTGTAAATTAATGCTAACTCTGGTTGTTAATGATTAATGGATCAAAATCCGAATTGTCTTTCTATTTCAAAGTCATACACGACATATTAATATATCAATGTTTACTCATTTTATGGGTAGGACACAATAAGCAACAAATAAATTATATTAAATTTTACATGCATACAAACTTTCGTTTTCGAATACTTGTAAGTGAATAAGAAAATTGGTTCTCGTGATGTATAACGCTATTAACAACCAAATTAATAAAATAATATAATCATGGATATTCGGATTTTAAAAAATTCAATAAAAAATAATAATATTTTTTCTATAACTGCATTAACATCTTTTACTTGCCAACTACGCTGGCATTTTCTCTGTTGTACAAATTATACTATCGATGTTCATACACAGATAATTACGTTTATTACAAGCTTGTATAATACCACCCGCGGTTTTATTGCCTATCGATTTCCTGGGGCTATATTGGTGACACGGTAAATTTTGACCAGTATCAGTATTCTATCAGATGACCTAAAGGGAAACAATCCAATAGTTGGTGTCAGCTTAATCAGCTCGATCTCGAAAGGGAGACTACTTACGGAAATTGACCAAAATTGTACCATATGAATAATTACGAAGGATTATTTGTGTACTGTTTACAACCGTGTTAATAGTCAGCTGACGTTAATAATTATGACGCCTTTAAATAATTATTTAATACTTTTAAATCCAATTAACCAATAACATCAAGAAATAAAGTTTATAAAATAATAAGTGCTCAGTGTCATTCCACATCAGCAGAAATGCATTGACAAGTACTTATATGGGTATATGCAATTATACTGTTTACTCAAATCGGGGAACTATAGCATATTGTTTCTGTGGTATATCATATGCATAAAGTCAAGCCTACTTCAAGAATTCTAATACTCGTTTACCAAATCAAATGTCGTGTTGCTAAATATAGGTACACACTTTAGTATAATACCAAAAATATAACACGGTATATTATGCATAATAATGTATTGTAACGTATTAGTCAATATTCTTTTAATTTTGACATAACGTAAACAAAACCGAATACACAAAAATGAATTGTAACGAAATATCATTATACAACTGTATATACAAGAATTGTTCCTTAAGTACAGTAACTGGCGTGTTGATTAAGCATTACTGTCGTCGTTTTATTTTCAGTCTTCGCTTTGTTCGCTAATATTATTACAGATAATATTAATTTTTATTTCACGATGCTCTATAAACGTATTCATCCTGGCAGCAATTACGTCTGATAAACGTGTTTTAGTTATCCAATAAAATCATACAATAGATCAAAATCCGAATTAAGCTTGATTTAGGTTTAAACTATAATGTGTCAATTTGTCGCAAAATTAGGTAATGCAAACAAAATAAAAAATGTTATCATATTGGCCTTAAATACAAAAGATAAGAGGGGATTACTTCCATTGCAACACTTTTACGCGCAATACTTCAAAAATACTAAACACCGTGTATTCGATATAAAACCATTTTGTTTATCTAATGACTTCTGATTCAACGGTTGATTAATTATTACCATAATATGGGGGTTTACACAAACTTTGCGATTTTCATATTAGCTCAGTATATTTAGGTGATAAACAAATAGTTGCCTTACACTACGTCAATATTTAACTATCAACACAAGAGTGCTTAATAAGGTTATGTTGGTCAGAAAATCGAAAGTCGCTTAATCAGTTCCAGTGATATACAATATAATAAATTTCTGGAGATAACGGGAAGCGGCATCTCAAAACACAGCGTTGAAGACGTGATTTGGTTTATTCTATCGTAACTGTGAGGAACTAAAAAAACTTACTGGACTGGTGATTTTTTCATCATGGCACAAATCTTAAGGGATCTGAGCAGCCCCGTGACTGTAACCGTTACACGACCGAGAAGTCCAGCAATCTTCGGGAATTCCTGCAAAGAGACATACGGTATATATAAGCTTTTGTTTCTGTTTAAGTAAGAAAATACCTGGTTTCGTCTAACATAAAACATACAGGGTGGATTTTTAATTATAAGTACTAATTCATATGAAAATTAAAACATCTTGGTGTAAAAAAAAGTCTTGGGTCCTCAAAATATAGGGTTCGTCGGGTTAGTACAGATACTTTATGCCTTATATTAAGTTATATTGACGTAAACATGTATAGTTTTGGGACTAATGCAATAAAATCTTAACAAATAGTCTAAAAGAAGTCTCAAAATGAAACGTTGCCATTTGATAGTTCTAAGAATGATTTCGGAAACAGCCAATGAAATATTATGACTAGTCGCCAAGTAGTCTCAGATAGTGTTCTATCTTCATTGTTTCTGACACTCTACTTCATTATATCAAAAAATGCTGTTATTTAATAACATTTCTATCATAGAAATTTTGTTGGACTAAATTTTGACATTCAGATCTACATAATAATGTATTTCTCTCTACACTCTGTATTGATGTATGCCTATTTTCATATGCAAATATGTTGTATAGAAATTTAGAATAACAACATACATAATGTGTGTGCTGTATTTGTATTTCATTGTTTGTTAAGTTAAACATCTATAAATAGTTATTGACAACGCAACAATAAATACATAAATATTGAATTACTAGTATATGAGCAGAATAGAACAGATCGGTACATCGTCCATACAACTGACTGATGAATACATAGTGTACGTATAGGTCACAAATTTATGATATACATGTATAAAAAAACTTAATACATGTATATTGAAACTGAATACCATAAAAACTAATATTTATATGCCTATAAGTGGGATTTATAGTCACGCGATAAAAGATCAAATTAAACATCTAAAATAGACTTCTAAATTGAAATACTGATTCACCTTAATTTGGACCTAAACAAAGTTGATGTTCAAGTAATTGTAAATTTAAATAACGTGATAGTATCACGGCAAACACAAAATAAAAAAACATGTACAAAATTTATACAGTCGCTTTAATATTCTGCTCAAAAAGTTTTCTTCAAATGAAACAAATCGTGCATGCCTTATCTACATAATCTTATGAATTATCTAGTTGGTCAATAAAATGGTGGAATACATTCAATAATATCAGACTTTATGAGAGAAATAACAGATGCATATCGACTGGTTCTCCTTTCCTTCTACAATTTAGGCTTATCAGATTATTGATGTTAAGATTTATATTTGTATGATTAAATTTATATGCCTGGTTTGTTCACAGTTATTTGGAGTCAAACTTCTGCTAAAGACTTAGAGAGACAACCTGATTGTAAAGACCAGTGTCTCTTTTCTTATACAAGTATTTGTCGTCCATTTTGACCTCTAAATAAAGATCATCTACAATAAAAGACACCTTAAACTTTCCCTGGGCTTACTTACGTTTAGGAAAAAATCATGGATTCACTAACCCCCCCCCCCCCCTTCCAGCAAAAAAAAAGCTTTTTTCTCGAACGTTTTATCTCTATATTGTTGTGTTGTTGTTGTTGTTGTTCTTTTCAGATGAAAAATCTCATGTTTTCTATTGATTTAATTTGGTATGAAATAATTGCTTAGGATACCAAGCAAACCTACGTACTTGTAAAATATACTGTTTCCGATATACTTCCTCTTGTTACATAGGACAACACTAATGCCTAATTCACATTTGACCTAGGCGCCGTGTGATATTTTTATCGCATCACAGGTTGCTACATCGTGCCATTTTTGCAGGCTCTCAAGTGAAGGTTGGGTGCTGCACGGTGATTATACGGAAATCTTTCAATATCACTGCAGTTACCACGCAATCCCCGCAAGCTTCCCACAGATATCGTAGGTCGCCAGTACGGCTTCCGTGCAAAGGCTGAGCGGAGAAGATATGTTAGCGATGCCGCCGTGACTATTTGAGCATCCTAGTCTATCGTTTATAAAAGAGAATGAAATGACCAATATAATTTTTTTATTTTGTATATAATTATCATAAACATGTTTAAACCAAGACAAGCTCGCCGCACGGCAATGGCACGGCCGCTTTGTGAAGCCCGTGAATCAGTATGGAAATCGAACGGTCGCCTCCTATCTCCGCGCACACAGGTCGCACGAGAAGGCTGATACGGGCAAACTACAGGCCAAATGTGAATAAGGCATTAATAGGCTATCGATCATTTATTTCATCCGTCTAAATCGTCACAATAGGCTTTGACATTGCAGCTCTATTTTAGATAAATGACGTCATGTAGCATTGAATCAATGCATTTTGGAAAGATTTATGCGTTCGAACGTAGGATTTTGACGATTGGAGCACTGACGGAAATAACTTTCATATTAAAATCATTTCAAAGCATTAATTACCTACCTGTCAAATCAGGGACCTTGATCGAGCAATCCGACACGCTTCCACCTGTAAGACGTACCAGTAATATTGTTTTCTTATTATTTATCAATAAAATCCATGAGCCTACATGCATATCTTCAGCACAGAACTGTAGGGTTGCGTATATCAATGTTTCATACTTCACATGGAAATCAAGTATTTAGCTAAACTCTGTTCAAAGTGGAGGTGGATTAACCGTTACGTTATTTAATGGTCAAAATGTTTTTACAAAGTGTAACATGGCAACAATCAAACAATGCAAGTACATCTACGTATTAAAATAACAGTATGTTGGCTGGTGATGTAACCGTTCTTTTTTGACACGTCCTTTAAAATGGCAGTTTACATTCAAGTGTGTAATAATATTGTTTATGTATGACTATTTCTCGAATGAGTGCGTGACCTTTATCGTTTAAATACATTACAGTTATTTCGCAAATGATCTATTATAGTAAATTACGTTATTCTTTAGGATTTTTTTATGAATTAGCAACAAAATGGATGTGATACTGTAGGGGTATTTGGGCGGGTTTTATAAGCAATTTTATATTATATTTATTTATATTTCAGTAAGAACAAAAAGTGCCACGAGTAGATATGGTCATAATGACACACGTGGTCATACATTTCTAGGACATGATTTGAATTCACGTGACCGTTCAGTGTCACCAAGACGACCTAACAGTGCAAGGGGCAGACAACTTAATTCATCATGTTTACTCGATGTGCCATCAGTTGCTGCAAAGAATAAAACAAATCAATCTAAATGTTTAAATGATGACAAACGAAGTCGGAGCCATTCTCCTCTTGATTGGATACATCGTGATAAGATGCCGCCTTGTTCACCAACGTTTGAAAGAGTCCTGAGTGACATGTTATCAGAGACGGAACTTTCTCCTCAGACGTCAGACGCCGAAAACGACCAAGGAACAAGACAACATACAATTACAAAGCAAAAGAAATCAGCCGTTAGACGCAAGAGGGCGCTAGTCAAACGGAAGTCATAGATAAAAAATTTGATTTAAAACAAGTTGATATGGGATTTTTATTTTTATTATGGGAAGTTTATTCAATTGTATATGTAAGTCTTAATTGATGACGAATTATCAATATCCAAGGCTTATATCTTACGAAAGCTTTTGTATCACAATGTACGTATGTAATATTTACATGAGTTGATTTTAAGTATTTCGACACGTTTTCACTTATTGAAAGTGTAATTCCTTATTTCTTGTTCGTCTTTTTTATTTTAATTTATTACAATCCAATTCGGCACATCTTGACCGACTCCATCTAATGGAGGTACGGAATCGGCCGAGGTGTGCCGGGTGGTGTGCCAAATAATCCTAAAGGTTGACAATGGCTGTACAAAGCTGTTGGTGCGCTGCAACGTGGAACGGGCTACGGGAACCATCCGAGATGTGCCCTCTTTGTAAAATTGTGATATTGCAATGAAAATAATTTATTTTTGTTAATTGATAAAAGAAAATATATAAAAAACGTATTGAAAGGGTCCCACATGTGGAGGAAAATCGACAGTTGTGTCAAATTTTCATAGAAGACAGTGTTTTATCAACCAGTAGCATTGGAATACAGCTGTACATGTATACACTAATGATCTGATAGATAAACAAATTAATTATTTCATGTTATGAATAGTACATGAGTATTCTTAGATTCTAATGCTGTGTGTGACATGTGACAAATTTAATAATAAAATTGTTTCCACTTTGTTAATTTTTCCAGGTTACGAATGATTCCAGTTATAGATAGATCAATATGAAGCCGAACATACAAACACGATACATTAGTGATGCAACAATACAAAGTACGCAATACAACTAATAAACAATTACGCAAAAATTAGGAGTAATTAAACCCCAGAAATTGTGAGAACATGTATTTACCTTTAAGTGTGTAATGCTATATCTGGCAGACCTATTATTGACAGAATAAGTATTTGTATGTGATAAGAATCATACCCAAGTATCCAAAGAATATTCAAATATTTATCAATCTATCACAACAACAACAACATCAGCATTTAAATTGCATTATGAAATAATTTATATCAGTTTATATTATACATAGTTAACTCGAGCCTTTACTCAAAAGCGTTTAGTAGAAATATAGATAGTGAAATAATGTTGTCTGTTTCACTGTCACTCATAATTATTCATTACTTCAATACCTAATAATTCTGTTTTAAAGCATTTCTCCCTTACAGTATTAAACATAGGGCAAGTAATAAGGAAAGAAACTTTATTTTCAACAACGTATGAATACATGTTATAAATATATCAATAAATTATACATTGGTTCCTCGCTAATTGCGTACAATTCTTATTTTCATGCATATACTATTTAGTACATTGTATCAAGTATTTAGTGTCGATAGTGCGAGACTGGTAATTGCATAATTGTGTTTATCGTGCATGTATATGGTACTATTACCACATGGTATCAAAGGAACCAAACAAGAAAACGACATGCAATGAGCCCTAGTTACTCTGTTCACACAAACCACATGGTAGCTTGTTTACTAGATTTATTCTTATTGATACGGTGAAATATTAATGGTTCCATCGAAGAGAAATAATTATTTTATGAGAGATAGATCGTAATCCTGATTTAAACTGCATGTCATCAAAGAGACTGACTTTCGGTGATACATATCTGGACATTAGTTGATCTACATCATCAGTGTAATGTCATAATAACTACAAATAATTGGATTGATCTATAGACTTCACATGTTTGTAAACTATTCATGGTATATTTCATTTACATAAACTGTTTGATAACATTCACTCTTGAATTCGCAGACCCGTGAAATGATGTCATAATTAGAACAATCACCTAATAAATACTGTACAGTTGATACAAAAATGTAAGAATTTTTAAGTATTGTGTTCTAAAGAGCATTACCTTGTACACGTGGTATACAATTAATATGCCAGCAAGTCATTTTAATAACACATGTAGCCTACATACCAAAATGTGCTCAGATGATTTTATCACAAACGTAACCAATTATGAAGTAACAATTGAATGAATGATACATAATAATATGAGAATCAATACGGTTTCCAAATCATCATGGATTATGCAAGTGCTACTTCACTTCCTGCGTGCATAAGTGTTGATTACGAATGCAAAACTTTCAACCTCATAACCAAAATAGTAATTCTGTTTCCAGCGCATGTATTGTGCATATTCTTATTTAGCAAAGCGTTTCAATATTTTTAGTAAAGACTGTAACATATTATACTTCCTATTTCACACATATATACACGCGGTTGCGTACAGAATGTACAAAGGGGTTTGTCAAGAAGATGTTTTCCATGTAATCCGTATATATAATTATAGTTCTAAGGGAAAGAACTTCGACAATTCGAATTTTCAAACGCATGTTATAAACTTCCATGTTATTGTAACGCGGTATACAACTATTTAACTCATATATAGTGCAACGTACGTGTGGGCAACTCAACACGCTGACAGAAAATGTATCATTTTACTACCTTAAAGATATTATAAACTCGCTATTTAAGGTTTTCCACTCGAAAATGGTCAATATTTACAAACAGACACACAGTCGTAAAACCGCGGTTCGGGAAGAAAAGTTAATTAGGGTCGTTCTTTTTGCAGAAACTGTAGCCTTACGGGTACATTAAATAAGAAGAGCCTTACGGGTACATTAAATAAGAAGCTACATAATATTGATCTTTTGATTATATCTTGATTTTAATTTCAATTTCATTCCATTAAAAATCACATATGAGGAAGCTGTCCTGCTTCCTTGCGGAAGGTCGATAGTTCTGTACGGGTCCCGATGTCATAGAATTTGAGAACAGTCTCGAAGCTCAAATCTCTATTCCATTCTCAAAGTATTATGGTTGAAACGATAGAGCCGATTAATAGTTAAATTTGTACATGTTCAGATAAATTATGCAGTCATACAAATGTCTCAAATCGGCATATCGTTATTGTCTGATCATGATCAAACTGGAAACAATTAATGGCATGATATGAAATTTGAGATCGGTGAATGATCTCAAAATGTATAACCCCGAAGTGCACACCTGAAGTCTCCTTCCACCAAAAGTGGAATAGTCACCAAACAGTAAGTACTCTGACTATTGAAATAACGTTCAATCCAAGAGAAAAGTGTGATGACATCATCAAGGGAATTAAGTCACTTACGATGCTAGATATTGAATTTTATCCTGAGTTATAGTTCTCAAGTGACAAGCACAAACAACTCCATCAACGGCTAACTCATAACATTTAAATAATTATATTGTACAGGATATATAAAATGCAGGATCTTATCTAATTTTCAGCTTTTTTATTACCCACGAGTAGGACACAGACTACGGAGATAATTTCAGTGCAGATTATTGAAAAAATATGTCAAATTACGTCATTTAGTTTTCAGACCACATGCCTTAAAGCATGTGCCATAAACTATAACATTTCTTGAAGTAAAGAAATCCACATAACAAAGGGTCAAAATGATAAACTACCAAAGAATGTAAAGGATAGGTTTTTGAAACCACACGTACACCATTATTGCATAGAGTTGTATACATAGGCAAGGACTTATATGTATACATATATATATGTCTTTGACATAGGGGAATGACACACAAAAGAAATTTCCAAAAAAAATTGTCTAAGCATATATTTAGATATATCTTTTATTTATATATATCTAAATAAATGCTTAGACATTTTTTTTTCGAAAAAAAAGTGTGTGTCATTCCCCATACTATAATAATATATCATTGATTCGATCGTTAAGTACATTAATCCGGGTTCGTACCGAGCAATATATTTTAGCACTAACCAAAGTTACAACAACAACAACCGGAACCTCAAGTCACGTGATCTTCCGGAAAAAGCCGCGAAATGAATCGCTACATGTGAACTTGTAGATTATTAAACAAATTAAGCGCCTAAATCAATATGGGAGTGTATCTTTCTTCACCGGTTACGGAGAAAATATCTGAGGATAAATCATGTACCAAATTCAAGTATGGCGTGTCTTCTATGCAAGGGTGGCGGATGTCGCAAGAGGTGACTGATATTGAAAATAGTTTTATTTTCAACTTTTCAATCATTTTATTTTACACAGGAATCAACCAATACATTAACAGCAACGTATTGGCTGATGATTTTAGTTCCTATGTTCAAGGGTTTCCTCGTTTCGTCTGGTAATCTAAATTAACACTTGTAAATATCTTAGCAGTGGACTAGAATATGTACTGGCCAACTGTTGCCATGTTCAGCTATATTCTGTTGATCTTAATGTGCCTACAGTACAGTTGGTCCCATATCATTTGTCAGTCAATAAGTATCAGGGTTCTAGCCAACCTAGTCCAACTAATTAGACTGCTTTGTGACGGCGAGACATTTTTCGACTTGGCTCCGTCCCGCACAGTCTAACAAAGATCTGCATATTTGTGTGCGGAAAATCCCCAATTAAAACCCGTTGGGCCCGGTAACTACAATATCTGTGACCAAAGTGAACCATTCCGTGGGTAGAAAACATGTTTCTATACTCATATGAGTATAAATTATTCCCACATACCTTTTCTGAAAGATGCATTAATGATTTGTTTCTCCCCACTATTTCCCAACTGAAAACGAAACTGGCGTAATGGCGGTAAAATGCCGGTGTCATGGTAAACATTGCCTACTCTCAAAATAATTTTAAGTACACGTTTAAATAAGCTGGCATGTCAACGAAACGTTGGCAGGTCAATTTCCAATCAACTTTATAGTTAATTCTAGGTAATCATTATAAAGATCAATATAGAATTCACTGTCCGACGGTATTTGTGTACGGAGGGGAACTGGACGAGGCTAAAGTCCGTTCGTACCGTTTTTTTCACGCGACGTAAAATTTAAGTCTAATATTTCAAATTTGACATTTAACACAGATTTTTTAAAGCACATTCATGCAGATAATTGTTATTTGTATTGAATTAAGTAAGTTATACACTTAATTGAAGAAATTTGAAGTAATTTCAAATTCCGCACATAAATATGCAGATGTTTGTAAGGCTGAGAGGATGGCCCTTCCGAATTCGTTCACGAAAATCGGCCAACCGGAAAGCCGAATTAGTAGGGCTATAGCCAACCTAAAATCGTATGTCGTCCACTACATGCCTTCAAGCTAACAGTTGTATATTCTACATCCCTTAATTCCACCGACATCCCTTAATTACGTATACGACATGGCTTGTATACACAACCAATTATAAAAGCAACTACATCCGAATACATGTCGTGTGCTGACTTGATACGTCACTAAGAACAGTGTCAATCAAATATCAATAAACTAATGACAGTCTCGAATGCATGACGCATGTTGCTGACAAAATCGTAGCCCCGCCTTTCCACGTGTTCCAACTAAATACTCAATGTTATGACAGTGAAAGTTTGATCAAGAGTGTTGACTAGATTTTCATATAGTTATCGCATGCTCACTTTCATTAAAACATCCATAATTGCGCTGTTTGAAGATGTATGAAAGTTTACACAATTTATGCAGCTCTTATTTATATGCAGTCAGCGGAGTGTCGCTTGCCATGCATATAAAGTTAAATATATGAACGATACCTGTGGTACACAATGATCTTAAAGACAATTTTGTTTTCAACCCGTTACGCAGTTGCCTCAATATAAATTGACACATTCCACTGTTAGTGACGTCATTCAGTGATTGCAACTTATTTCAGAATGAAATTCATTGCAGATGACGTATCGTGTGCATTTAGATTACACGTTTCTTGGGCAACATGATAACTATGCCTCTGCGAATGATTTATAATTAACAACGACGAAAAATGCATAGATTTACAGTATTGGTGTGCAAATAGTAATTACTGCTGACATCATGCGACATAACCGTGAAATTAAGGCTGAACATCTTTAATGTACGTAAATCTATACGATAGACGAGGATATAAAGAATACGCGTTAGCAATCGATCACCGAGGAATATTTGAGTATTAAAAACAAAATGAGTCGATGAAATAACATTCATGATGTGAGTTCTGATCAGAAATCCGCAATGCCGATCATGACATAATCCAATCTTTAGATATATACCACAATGTTGACAAAACTAAGTTGTCTCAGATATAGTTAGTAATGTTATGTATACTTTTATTTTAATTTAGGATGCTCACAACTGCATAAGTGACTTTGATGCTAATACTTCACTGTTTGCTGTGTATGATGGACATGGAGGTGGGTAAAATATGTATTATCAGTGTTCCCACTCATGTAAAATATTACGTAAATCATGCAATTAAATCAGCTACAGGCCTCAAAAAAATTTTCAGAGTCAGTCGCCCTGCAACGAAACCCACTCGCCCTGCATTTTCAGAAAAGGAAAAACACGGCATTTTGTCTTAGATGTATACTGGTCATATGAAATACCGCGAGTCTCAGGGGTCGGCCTAGGTTGAAATTTTAGAGAGAAGTGACTTCTCCCTAATCTCAATTCAGGGAGAAGTGGGGCCACTTTAGGGAGAAGTGAGTAGTCGCAAGGCAGAAGTTACGAATGCATTACTTTTTACCGGCTGCCATTCATTTTGATTGTTATAAAGTTATTATTACTATACATGTTAATTCTGGGCAGGAGCATGTCATATATTCCCCCTTTGTTATGATAATGACTTAAATGAAAATTGAAGCTTATCATATTTCATTTCAATTTTCAAAATGATAATTTCTAGATATATCATAGTAATTAAAGATTCAGGAATTTATGTGACACGTTTTTCTGTGTTAAAGTGCGAAAAAGTCTACCTAGGACCCCTAAAGTTCTGTGGGACACAGACTCCGGAAAATAAACCTATGTAAGGGAGATCACTGCATGGAAAGCTACTTTCTGTTTGCATTATGATTGACGAATAGATCATTTGTCAATGTCACATGTTTTCACGATTAACCAATGACCGGTAATTAAATTTCCGAGTGGAAACAATTTTTCATTCATCGAACTAAATTTTTATTTATTTGCCAGGAACATGTAGGGATACTGACAAATTTTTACTTTCACTTTACTAAAGTCGAAACATCGTGAATCGCCCGGTAACTAAGTGGCGAGCGACATTTCAGAATCACATGTTTTTACTATGGAGAAGCAGTTTTAATTACAGATGGCTGTTATTAATTAAATATTCACAGTTTGGAAAACTTCGCTGTCTCTTACTCAACTCGCGAACATGTCGCCTCTCTGTTTATCGCGTCGTGAACATAAACCAAAATCGGAACAACAAAGATAAAAGTACATGCCGGTCTACTGAATATAGATGTCAGTTACATCAATTAGACCCGCTATCTATTGTTAAAATCGTTGTTTTCACATCACGCCGGGTATTTATTGTTATTTATCACCAATTAGCCATATCTGTTTGCCCGATCAAGAAGAATTTCATTAATTTCGGTTCACGAATGTAAACTGCACTCTGATTGGTTGATAACGATTAAGCTGTTACAACAAACGCTGCGATTGGCTATCATTAGTCTATTCGACTGCCCACTGCAGCATACGGAGGCAGTGCTTATACTGCAGTGTAAAGTGTGAATTAAGATTGACTACGATTGACTTTCCGTGTATATTAAAACCATCGGAGCGTGATTGATAATCATGTGTTACTGTGTAAGTCAGCTTGTATATTGTATACAGAGACAAAACAGACAAGATTTTAGGGCGAAGTCAATTTCGCCAGACCGTTATTTAGAGGCGAAGTCTGAAAGCTGAGGGCGATTATTTCGCCCACTCGGCCGACCCCGCGAGTCTAACTCTTTACTTAGCTTAAAATTCACGACAGTGCTAGTATGCAATCATAAACCATTTGATATATATAAACAATCCTTCTTTGTGTCAAAAAACATATAAATTCTCTAAAAAAAACAATAAAAACATGCGCGTCATCTGCTTGCCTTCTTTGACACACTGACGGCCATGTTTATTTTTACCATGTATACAAAAAAAGCCGCGAATCAGCCTATCAAATAATTATGAGATACGAAATCACGCGGGAAATTCCTGCGAAAGTACTAAACTCCAACCAGTGTGTGGACCATCTATCAGCAGGGCGAGCGTTGTCAAATTTCTACTCACCCAGAAAATTTTGGGTATGAACCACTATTGGAACGATGTAGAAGTGTAAACAAAATTTTGGGATTTTTCGAAAATCCATGACCCATAAACAAGGCAAAGTAAAAATAAACACTGGTTGATAGGCATATGTTTTAATATGACATATTCCAGCTAGACGGGTTTCTTTTCAGGCAAGTATTGGTAATATTTTGTACTGAAAATGTGTGTAAACCACTCAGTGTAGTAGATGGGTATCGTTTATTGGGCCACAATTCACGATTTAGTGCAAAATAAAGGAAAACCATTCTGTATTGACCTTTGTTTATACTTTTTTGCACACATTTTATGCATTGTCTAAAATTATGTCACTAACGTTAAACAGTTCAGTGTTACTTCGGAGGAGGCCTTAAGCTGCGAGGTACTTACTGCAAGTAAATGTAAAACTAATTTCAAAAAAAGTTTATACCCAAAATATTTTTCTTACTCGCAGATTTGAACCCAGGGTGTAAGTTTACCCCCAAATTATGAAGTGAGTTAGAACACTGGTTATCTGAATACAGATATCTTCTACTGCATTGGAATTGAATTTATAAAAATAACAAAGTTATCAAGTCTTTCAATCTAACGTCTTGATTAAGTATTTTGGAATTATTTACCAAATGATTTCATCAGTGCTAAAAGTCAAAAGTGGCTCCCTAAGTTTGTAATATATGTTGAGCAGCTATCCCTTCAATTAGTAAATGACCCAAATGTTATACATGAGTCTTTGTCTGTTTGGTATAAATTTAAACACATTCAAAATGTCTGCTCTCTCTATGTATGATAAAGATAAATTAGATTTTTGACACATTGTCAAAAGTAGAAGTTAATCAGTAATTGTTGTCAAAGACTTTTGATCAAACTGCATATATTTTGTATATTCAGTTTCGCTGTCCACGACTTGAGACTAGTTTTTTATGTTTCATGGCTTTATTTTTTAGGTGCTGAAGTTGCTCAGTATACAGCTGCTCATTTACCAGACTTTATCAAGTCTCTATCATTGTATAAAGAAGGGAAACTTACTGAAGCAATGCAGGAAGCATTTCTTGGCTTTGATAAAACATTGACTGAAGAATCAGTTATACAAACATTGAAAGCATTGGCTGGTGTTGATGATGAAGATGATAATGTAGAACCTGAAGGTATCGATGGTATTCAAATATGTTGTTGACTGGTCAAAATTGATAACCAGCAAACATTTATTGCTATTAATTCTAATGCAGTATATACCTACCCACTTACTGATCTAAATGCTAGGATATTGAAGTATGTTATATGCAAAACGATTTAATATAAATTTGGTTCAACTAATATTATTCATAGCTGTCTCTGGAAATAATGACACATACTGGGCTTTCAGCCTTTCTTATTCTGAAGTTTAGCCATTTTTGTGAATTTAGCCATTATCATAAATACCACAAATTAACTTCCAGGTGTATGGGCCCTTGACATAGAAAAATTCCTGTATTTCAGCTTGTTAATACTCTAGCACCTTCATTTCTTCACTTATCGTAATCATATTTATACAGAATGTGTTTGAATCAATTGAGTTAAGAGCAAAATATGGGCCCTTGATTTTACAAAAAAATGCTTAAAATTGCATTCCTCTTTCAATCTTAATGGTACGGTCAATTTTAAAACTTGATCACATGGGTTCAAAACTAGGTCACAAGGGCAAATCATAGAAAAAACTTGTTTACACTTGAGATGATGCTTTCATCTTCATGGTCATTATATATAGTGAAGTTGTTCTCAGGTGAGTTGTATAGGGCAATCTTGGCCCTCTTGTTTAGAAAATATCTAGTTTTACCCATGGGGTTGTATTTTTGTTTGTTGTAGATGAAGAAGGAATGGGTAGATCTGAGAGGGATATTTTAGTGGCAGAAGCTAACATGCCTATAGAAGAACTCATATCTAAGTATTCATCTGGCGTGACTCCTGCACCAGTACCACAGCTGAAGAAATTACAAAAAGAGAAACATCAATCTCCGATGATAAAAGCAAAAAAATATCCAGGTAAAACCATCTTCTGAAAATACTTTACTTTTCTCTTACAGTAGAGGGTTGGACTTACCTGAAAATTTGATTTCTATTTTGTTACCAATTTAGGTCTCTAAAGTGTGTATGATTTCAAGTTGTACATTTTTCAAATTTTATCTCTTTTGTATGATGTTTTACCTTACATGATAGGTACCAGTAAATGGACACACAATTTACAAAATTTACTAAAGAAAACAAAATAGCAGCAATAAACCATGAAATAGGCCTATTTATCAATATAATTCTGCAACCCTTATAATATGAAAGATTGTTATCTAAAAACTTCTAAAGTGCTGATTTTCATATCTTTATTACACATTCATGAATCATAGAAAGGGTGGTACATGCAAAACTCTTCTTAATTTGTTAGTATAAATTCTATTTCAACACCAAACAAACTAATTTATCCCAGTGTGAAAATATTTTGTACAAATTAGCAAAAAGTATTAATATTCTTCTATAATATTATAGCAAAGGCAGGTGGAAGTGGTGATGCCAACAACAGTGCTTCAGATCCTCTTGTTATTGTACTTGAAGAAAAATTGGAGAATGGTCAGCCAGACAATGACAATAATCTCAATGCAGAGAAAGAACTGCTGCAAGCAGAGAAACAAGTTGTTAGTAAAACGCCTGACTGTGCTGAACCTGATAGTACAGGGGATGTGAAAGCAGAAAATATCTCAAATAATTTAATAAATAATGTAAATGGTGAAAATAAACATGTTGACACTCAGGGTGACAATAAAAATTGTGTCAAAACTAAGATTAGTGAGCCTGACAGTACTTCAGATGATTCTGTGAGTAAGTCTAAAAAGGTTGAGACAAAGTCGGAAGGAGCTACATCAGAAACAGCTGTTACATCTGGTTCATCAGCATGTGAAGGACCGTCAAGTTCCGGATCTGGTTCGTCAAGTTCTGGAGCTGGATCATCGAGTTCCGGAGCTGGATCGTCAAGTTCTGGAGCTGGACCATCAGGTTCATCTGGTGTGTCTAGTGCTGGTTCATCAAGTTCTGAACCATCTAGCTCTGGTTCTAGCAGTGGGGCATCCGGGTCTGGCATGCAGGTAATTTATTTGGTCCATGCCATTGTTCGTCAGAAGCTCTAGCAGCCGGTGATATCACCTCCTTGAAAATCTAACGCTGACTACATTTAATCAAATCAAATAAAATTTACTCAAAAAATTATAAAACCGTGAATAAAACCTGCTACTATTTAAATTAGCCTGCTAGTTTGAATCATCTGGAGATCACTGCATATATTGTTGTTCACATGTTCATTTGTTTATTTGACTATTTAGCCTACAGGGGGTTTGTTTGACATTGGTATATATCTTAGCCTTAGCTTTAACCCACATCTTCATGTGGCATTCGTCAGAATGTTTAAATCTAGTTGCATGTTTTTAATATAGCTTACTGTCATCATGAATCGGGGATTTTTTGGGGGCGATTTTATAGCCGAAATTCGGTCATATTCCCAATGGAAAATAGTATCTTTTTTTCCCAATTCACAGACAAAAATTCCCAATCAAAAAAAAAAGTTCATTAACATCACTATTGGTAGTAAATACCTTATTCTGCTACTGTTCTATGGGAGAATAAGTTGAACATTGCAAAAATTGTAGTTATACATTTTTCCCAATTTTGATTAAAACACCGTGAAAATTCCCAATCCCAAGGGTATGGGTCATATTCCCAAAATACCGAGAAAAACCCAGTTTACTCCAGTTCAAGTTGTTTCTTACAGGCTGGAGGTTCTGGACTAGGTAGTAGTAAAAAAGCAAGTGCTAAAGTAGTTGACGAGGATGATAGCGATGATGATTCTACTGATGATGAAGATGAAGAATACATGGATGATAGGTAATGCTTTTTTTCTTGTGTTATTTCCATGTTTGTTACTATGTTGTCACAAAGTTGAAATCTGGTTATTAGGTTGTGGTATGGTTGTCATCTAACAAGTGGTTACTGGTCAATAACTTAAGTTTGGATTGTTATGTTTGTTAATTGTTGTATTAAGACTTAATAACTTGTAAAAAAATTGTCAAGCTTTCAATATTTGAGTTTAACAGATTAATTCTCATTGTTGGGTCCTGCTCTATTTTGACAATCTTTGTTGTTGAATGTGATTTAAGATTGACACTAGTACAAACTAGGTATAACTAGTTGTTAAGTTTTATTATTACAAGTTTGTTGAAATGATCAATTACATTTGGACTAATCTTCAGTATATTTATTTTATATTTCAAGATGTTTTTGAAACCATCTCTGTATTCGGATTTGTTAAAAAAGTGTAAATACTGAGGCATACCTGTACTTAATCAATGGTATTAAAAACTGTAGGGTCCCCATGCTCTAGTGGACATGGTCCCTGGTTAGTAAAGACAAGCTCCTCACCGCTGTAAGTTTGAATTCCACCTGGGACCAGAAATAATAACACAAAAGGAAGATGGCAGGTCTGGGATTTTCCACCACCACTTAAGCTGGAAAAGAAAATTTCTATAATATTCATGTTTTCAGTGAGGAAGATGATGAAGACGATGATGAAGATGAAGAAGACAGTGAGCAAGGAGGAATATTTGGTGTGCGTGCTACTGGTGTGGCTGATGAAGATGATCATGTTGAGGAGGTATGAATATTTACTTATACAGGCGTGTCAAAATTTTAGATTTATCCGGAATTCTGGTTGGTCTGTCCTGAAAGAGCTATGTTTCTGAGTAAAATAAAAGTGATTTGATGAAAATATCTCAAGAAATGGCAAAATTGTGGTCAATTTAATCTGCTGTAAAGGATACAAACTGAATTATATATGGAAACAATGTAATTGAAGGCCCCTTTTTAGCTCACCTGGCACAGAGTGCCAAGGTGAGTTTTTAGGATCGAGCTATGTCCGTTGTCCGTCCATCGTCATCAATTTCTTTAAACAACATCTCCTCCTAAACCACTTGGTCAATTTCAACCAAACTTCACAGGTGTGTTCCTTGCTTGAAGCTCTACCAAAGTTGTTCAAATAATTCCATTCCAGAGTTGAATCTAGGGTGCGGGATTGGTAAAAATACGCTATGTATCAGCAATTGGCGCAACTGAAAAGTTTGTGTGGGCCACATCTCTCGCATATTTTTTATTTTTGGCGCAAAATAAATATTCCCATGCGTAATATCTATAATGATCACTGGATGGATAAACATATTATTTTGCCAACTGCGTGTCCTCAATTAAAATCAATTTTAGATCTACAAGCTAGTTTTACTGTCAATCGCGTGTTAACCTACGTCATAGGATGACGTCACCTGCTTTTCAATCAGTACTTCAGCTGCCAGATATAAACTTTACACACACTTTGACCTAATTTTGTGAAGATTCTGGAGTTAATTTAGTGTGCACAGGGGTGTCAATAGGACCAAATTTAAAACAATAAATATGGCCGACTTTTTTGGCTTCAACCACATAGTTTCCATATTTAACTCGGTTTGCATTAAAGAATATCCTTCAGGGCAGATTAATTCATTATAACTGCCACTTCTTGAGATATTTTCATAAAAAATCGGCAATATTGTCACCCCTGTGCGTACCATAGACCTGAAAACTTTGTACCCCCAAACTAACGCTGTGGCAGGATTAAAGAGCGGTGAATTTTAAAGATCAAAGACAAGCAGCCATCGGTGTCCCTCTGGTATTTGTGTGATGTTGGCTGGCTGTTTAAAGATCACACATGTTTATGACCTGTTCGACATTTTAGCTGTGATTCAATGCTTAGTATGTATTTACAAAAGATCAATAATAGATTCTAGTTTAGGATTGTTGTGGAATTTATGTTTTATGAACAGTAGGTAAGATAGTTCTGGGTCCCACAACTAAATTGGTCTTTTTTATTTTGTATTGTTGATGAACTGAAATGCAATGCATACGTACCATCGTTAAAGGCCCTTCGACTATAGATAAGTGTGAAAAACTGTTACTTCAGAATCCTTTTTTTTTGTTGTTTTCAATGGCCCACTTTGAAATTCAAATTGGCCCATTATTTTGTTGGGGGTGGGGGAGTTGGCCCATTGTTTTATAATCCTAGATTCAACTCTGCATTCCATGTAGAACTCTGGTTGCTATGGCAATATGAAGGATTTTTTTTGAAAATCTTCAAAAATCTTCTCAAAAACCAGAGGACCTACAGCTTAGATATTGAGTGTGTTGCATTGTCTAGTGGACCTCTACCAAGTTTTTACAAATTATTGCCCTAGTGTCAAAATAGGCCCCGCCCCGGGGGTCACTTGATTTATATAGGCTTATTTAGGAATTTTTTTTTAAAAATCTCCAAAACCACACAGCCTAGAGCTTAGATATTTCGTGTGTAGCATTGTCTAGTAGACTTATACCAAGTTCATTCAAATCATGACCCCAGTGTCAATATTGGCCCTGCCTAGGGTTGATTTCAACAACTACTTGACAGTTGGGGTAGATAACTTTTTACCATGACAAATAACTTCCCTTGATTAAATTATCCCTTAGTGTTACGATACTCAGGTGAGCGATAAAGGGCCCTCTTGTTATTATAAAGTGGTTGGCCTCTTTTAAATTTTGAGGATTTTTAATTCGACTCTGTTGACACCCTTGCTTATATAACTTCCAAGTTTTATGGAAATTTTCCCCTCAGTGTAATGATTTCTGCCGCATACAATTTTCAAAAATTTGTGTCCTTGTCAGCATAATTTACTCTTACCCCACAACAGCCCTAAAACCAACATTTGTCCATGGATAACCTTACTCTGTTCTTTTTGTGTCTACTTTCAGCCTGGTACTGATAGTGGTTGTACAGCTGTTGTAGCATTGATTAGAGATGATAAGATATATGTAGCTAATGCTGGTGATTCTAGATGTGTTCTATGTCAAGCTGGTAAAGCTGTTGATCTATCCTTTGATCATAAACCTGAAGATGACATTGAAAGAACTAGAATAGAAGCAGCTGGTGGTAAAGTTACTAATGACGGAAGAGTAAATGGAGGCCTTAATCTCTCCAGAGCTCTAGGTATGCTCTTTTATTAAATGTATATGATACTGAATGTTAAATAACATTTTGATTACTTATGAAATTGTGAGCTAAGAAGTATCGTTAGCCACTGATTTTTCTGCAGATTGAAATGCCTGATGGACATTTTCTGTTAGTCACGTAGATCTGGTTAGAAAATTTTAGGGAGTTCACTCTCAGGCTGAAAAATACACATGTTCAATATTTGTTTGTAACGGTTCCTCTGATTGGTTAACCGATAATGTCCAATCAAAACAATTCTTTTAAGATTATTACATCCTAGCATACTGTTATTGTCTTCCAACTACAACAACAGGTAATTCAACTACTAGATTTGCCTCAACCTCTCAATGATATATTTCAGCCCTTAACTTCATCCTCAATTGCATCCCTGAAACGGGATTCTTTAAATATTTTGTACTCATTTTTTTAAATCCTTTTCTAATGTACATTAATGAAAGAAATCTTCTACTTCCTATATTATCAGGTGATCATTGGTATAAAAGAAATGAAACTAAAGATGCCAAGGATCAGATGATCTCATCGTTACCAGATATTGAATGTGCTACAATTACTCCTGATGATGAATTCTTGGTGATAGCATGTGATGGTATATGGTAAGTTATATATAAATCTAGGCTGACAATTTGTTACATCATGTACTTTTTATGCCCCTGTATCGATAGATAAGGAGGCATATAGTTTTTGGCCCGTCTGTTTGTACAAAACTTAAACCTTGCCTATAAAATCAAAACACTTCGACCTACTTTCATCAAACTTCACATGTTGGTTCCTCATGACAACCTCTACAGGACCTATACATTTTAATGTCAGTAGATCAAAGGTCAAGGTCTTTTGGAGGGGGCAATGTGTTTTAAAAACACATTTTGTTATAGTTTGAGATTTTACTGTACTGGTTTAGTAGTCATGCCTGCCAAAATCATATTTCAAGTGTTTGTTCATTTGACCAGACCTTAAAGTTTTTTGGTATTAAGGTTTTCGAAGTCTTATACAATTTACAAAGTGTTAAAGATCGTATTTTAAATATTGTCATTCTTTTGTATATCCATTAAGACATTTACAGGTGAATTTTTAAAAACTTTTACCGTCAGTTAAGAGAGTTACAACCATTTTTGTTCCTCTACCCCTAACGTAAAATAGTACCTCAAAATCAAATGAAGTCACCTTTATGAAAATTGGCCTATCTCTCTAACAGATGATACAATAAATGCAAGAATGTGTATAAATCTAAGGATAACCAATGCTTAGTTAATTCATATTGTTTATAGGATGTTTGGAATTACTATGTTGCAGAAAAAGTGAAAACTGTAACCCAGCCCCTTTAAGATTAAGTCAAGATTTTAGCCTTTTACCAAAAAGTAACAAATTGATAAATAAAGCAGGGCAACAGCTGGAATTTTCTCAAAATTAACTACTATGTGTGTGTAATGTCTTCACCAAATTAAAAAAAAGTTTCACCGTCCGGTTTTGAAAAAAATTGTGTCAGAAATCCATAGTTACTTGATTTTTTTTAATTAACCATGTATAAATTCCAATAAACTAGACAAAAAAAATGGAATAGATATTTTCTTCCATATTACTGTATAAATTAATGTTCTTAATACGAAACATTACCTAAAAATAGAAATAAAAGAAAAAAGTATGGTCCCAGTGGGGTTTGAACCCACTACCCTCAGGAATATGTCAATATGTCCACAGGCTACCGGCATGTGACAATAGCAAAATAAATTTTAAAAAAATATTTTTTTTTTCACCATATATCTATTATAGAGTAAAGGTATAGAACTCCTGGGCCCAGAAATCACACCGGTTATGTTTATCAAGGTCCTGTTGTTACAATTCTGAACCGATTCATAAAAGCCTGGTCTTATTCGACGCAGAAATAATTTCTCTTTAACCACCATCCACTCTTATATCCATACATTGCTCTGAACTGGAGCAATAAGTCCTTCAACTTACAAAAAGTACTACTCAACATCGATGTGACCTAAGTTTCTTTTCATTAGATACAGAGTAAATTTCTTTATTCCTTCGGGATTTCATACCCACTCCGGTGTAAATCGAAAGTGGATGGTGGTTAAAGAGAAATTATTTCTGCGTCGAATAAGACCAGGCTTTTAAGAATCGGTTCAGAATTGTTACAACAGGACCTTGATGAACATGACCGGTGTGATTTCTTTATTTTGCTGTTATCACATGCCGGTAGCCTGTGAATATGTCAGTAAAATTCATGAAATTGAGTACTCTTCAAAATGGAGGTTTCGAATTAAAGATTGAAATCCTTAAAACATCTGATAATAATTTGTACCTCTTTACACACTGGGCATGTTAAAGAACTAGGAAATACTATTAGAAATAAGAATAGGGATATACACCAATTCTTCGGTATCTTCTCTCCCCTCTCGCTTGGGTGGCTCTGAAATTACCATAGCTACCAAATGGGCTGTTAAACAAGAGATAAACATTATGATGAGCTAATTATTGTACTGATTGTGAAGCAGAACTCTAATTTAACGTCTCTTAGGGATTGAATGTTTCTTTTCTATTTATTTCAGGAATTTTATGACTAGTCAGGAAACTGTAGATTTTGTGAGAGAAAAATTAAAAGATCCAGCAAAGTATGAGAAACCGTCCTTGATTTGTGAAGAGGTAAAATCTCCTTACAACTGTAATTGTATTAAAATATTTTTGGCTTAGCCAGACAATGTATATACTTCAACTGTTGGTATGTAAGGGAGCACCTTTTTAAAAAATACAATCATTGCATTGAGGTATATCTTGTTATTATAGTGGCATCTCAAAGGTGTATCTTAGGATTTAGATTTCTTTTAACAATGTTTTATTTCGAACTCAGCATGTTGTAAAACTTGTCAAAGTTGTCAGACATAAAGGATAGAGCAGTGGTTAGTGCACTGGATTTGTAACCCGACAATCTGGGTACAAAGCCTGGTCACAGCACATCATACCCTTCCATGAAAATTTGACAAAAATGTTGATTTTCCTCCACATGTGGAGAAGTTGCTGGTTTCTTGTGGGTGGGTAAGGTAGTACTGGTTAGAATACAGGGTAAGTTAGTACTGGTTAGAATACAGGGTAAATTAGTACTGGTTAGAATACAGGATAAGTTAGTACTGGTTAGAATACAGGGTAAGTTAGTACTTGTTAGAATACAGGGTAAGTTAGTACTGGTTAGAATACAGGGTAAGTTAGTACTGGTTAGAATACAGTCCTAAGACTGGTTAGGTGAACCAGAGGACATATATAACTGAAGTATTTTGTTGAATATGGCGTTCAACCAGCTGAAACAGAAAAAAAACTGCCAAATGAATCTAAATTCTGATTTTCTATCAATGTGAAGTTAGTTGCTGTATGCTCTTTGTTTTTAAGATGTATGGTTGTATGGAAATTAAGATTGCCTGAAGGAATTACGGAAGTGTCCTCAACATGCATAAGAATATGAATAAGTAAAAGTAATCATGTGGCCAATAGAAAGTCCATTATGTTTCAGTCTGCTTTATTATTTGGTTTGGTTATATTTTCAGATGTTCAATTATTGTCTTGCTCCAAATACTATGGGTGATGGAACTGGGTGCGACAACATGACCTGTATCATTGTGGTATTCAACAAGGTACAGAACAGTTGTAAGAGAGACAACGAAGATCTTGACGTGTCAGCGTCCGACGAACAACAACCGGAGAAGCGGGCGCGAGTTGAGGAAGAGACCGCAACATCCACTAATACTTGATGTCAGTGTAGACATATTGAATGTGTGCATTTACTTTTAACTGCACTTATAAACAGAGCATTTGAATAATGAGTTAACATTTGGGAGAGAATTTCCTGAATAGAATTCTCAATGTTAAGTATGACATTTTTGAGTGGAATAATTGATAATTATTAAAATTCAACATAATAGAGTTGCCATATGTTATGTTTGATGTTTTGTACATTGTTAGTTGTTTGATATGCCCAACTCCCAAACAGCAAGGTATGTTCAGATAATGTATGTTCAGTGCAAGGTACCTCTCCGAAGCAACACCCTTTGGGAGTAGCAAAATTATGTCGTTGTTGTTGAGGAGTTGCTGCTCTAGAGAGGTTAAATTAATAGTTAAATTGTGAAGTGGGAAAAAATCATCATGTTGTTGAAGGGAGGTTGTTGCTCAAGAGAGGGCCGCTCTGGAGAGGTTGCACTGTACATAATACTACATACATTTGTCTACAAACTATCTCACAGAAGGGAGCTGTTCAATTGTATGATATTTGTTCACCATTTATTTTTCTGTCCGAATTATTCTATTATTAATCATTTGATTATAAATGTCACTAATTTTGCACTTGCCTAATTTCTAGATCTCGATGTTATTAAATATTTTCTCAAATAGCAAATAGATTCAGTCCAAGAAATGTGGAATCAAACAAGCACAGATAACTGCTTGCTTACTTCATCTGTTCTTTATATTGATTTAAAACCAATGAATGCAGAAATGATTCGTATTAAGCACAGTAAGCATGTACATAGTAAATCATGTCAATGCTATTTGTTTCATTCAATATGTAGCCTGCCCAGTTAGCTCAGTGGTTAGAGCGTTGGTCTACTGATCTAGAGGTTATGAGTTAAAACCCTGGGCGAGCCTCATACTGTCTGTGACTGAAGATATTACATCCTATGTTAAATTGTCCCTCACCTCTGAATTATGTGGGGTAGTTTGGTAATAGCTTGTGGATAGAATGTGGTTAGTACTGGTTAAGTCCTAAATGATGTCCATAAAAGCCGGTTAGGATAACTGCCCTCCATGATATAACTAAAAGAATGGTGAAAAATGACGTTAAATCCAATGAAATAAATAAATCATTTATATTATGTTTAATTGAATCTTTTTCATCTATCACAGGATTGAGATTTTGTTATAAGAATCTCTTTGTATGAGAACAAAATGAAAGTTGTAGGGTAACCTTGGACATATTTTACTGTCACTGTGGGTTTATCCTATACTTGGTTACATTTTACTTATTAGCTCGTCCGTTTTCGAAGCTATTGTAATCACCGCTGTGTCTGCATCATCCAAAAACTTTCATGTAGCTCATAACTCAGAAACTAGAAGAGGTAGAAACATGAAACTTCATAGGTGCATAGATCTCATCGAGGTGGTGAATAGACGAGTGTTGGCATCACTCGAAGCGCTCTTATATATTCCAGATTATTACTGACTTATGTGTATAAAGTTGATTGTACTGTATTTGGTTGTGTAAATGATATTCAAATTATTTGACTTTCAGGCCTCGGTCTTCCATGCTAGTATCTCCATTGAATTATAGAAAAACTGGTGCTCTTATCTATCAAGTAATTTGTAGAACCAAGTAATTTGTAGAACAATTACGATTGTCTTCAGCACTGGGACATATAATTACCTTCCCTCTGATCAGTGCCCTATCACACCCTTGTTGATATTGAAGCCATATTTAACTACCACAAATCACTTATTACTTATTTTTTATGGTTTTTTTTTTTAGTAAATTACATTTAATTAAATGAACTTTTTGTGTTTATAACTCAGTTTAAATGGAATAAAAAGATTAGATAATCGATAAAATATTAACATTAGAAAATGAAAATGATACAAGAAAGTAACATGTTTTGTCTAACAAATTGAAAGCCTTCGATTATGTGGACTTTCAATTAACTAGGTTTTATTATTTATAGTGATGGCTTTTTTGATAAGTCATATGCGTTATTAGTTAAACAATTTAATAGTATTTTATTGTTGATTAGGTAGAAATTTAAATCTCTGTTAAAAATTTTAAAAAATGAAATCAAAAGGCCTTCCCTCGGAAAACTCGGTTATGATTGAAATATTTCAATTGAGTATTATTCTGTGTAAAAAAGTACATTATTTGAAATGTATTTATATTGTGCCTTGATTTGTAACTTAATGAAAGCTCTAATGTCTGATGATAATGAGTTGTTTTGAATGAAAATTAATTGTACATATTGTTACATAATATATTTACTATTAATGTAATCTGCAGTTTTGGATTTGCTAGAAAACATACTATCCTTTATGAGATGTGTTTCAATCTTCTCAATAATATTAAATTCACTGTTCCTTACATTGATGCAGTTCCAATCATCCTTAACAGAGAATATTTCATACTGCCCCTTAATTATTTAAGTGGATTAACATGAAGACTGTTTTCTTGATTGTTGTGTTGCAGGGTGATTTTTTAGCTCCAAGGGAAGTAAATCTTGGTGGTACTGTGTTGTTCTTTATTTTTGAGTTGTCTCCCTTGTTGTGAAATGTGGTCAGAGTTATCTGGTTTGATGAAAATCAATGACCCTTAAGGGAATGTGACCGTTTAAGTCTTTTTCTCAGCTCTTTGTGCTGGTATAACCAGTTCTTTACTTTTTACCGCCCAAGCTAGAGGAAGGGTTCAATTATTTGTTTCTTGGTTAGAAATTGATTGACTAAGACTGACTACTGTGGTATTAATATATACCCGGTAATTTCTCGGGCATGAATTGTTGCACAAATTCTACTTCAAGGAGTCATAAGAATGTTAGTACCAGCATAATTTCATGCATTAAATTCAGCACAAAGTTTGCATACATTTTACTTGCCTGATTAATAATAATCATAACTTAGTAATTTTGGGACTGGTAGAGGGTCATGGGTTCGAGCCCAGCTACTGAGCATGTTTCTTTATGTGAGAAATTAAGCAGTTGCTTACGGAGAATGGGAGTCTAGTGCTGGTTCTTCCCAGGGACGAAGGTCAGGTGAACTGTCCGCCTCATATGAGTCTGATTGTTAAAAAGGAGCGTAAAACTCAATCAATCAAACAAACAGTAATTTTAGGTCATAGACTTATTAAATGGCTGAATGTAACATTATATTATACATGAAACTATGGTCATTAACACAAAGAACAAGTGATGATTCTTCAGAATTTCTCACTATCCGTTCTTTGTTTCCGATGTTGTTAAATAAAAAACTATGTAAAAGCTTTTCATCTTGTGAATGTTTTACAAAGCATTGCAGAAATAAATTCTGAAAAATGTAGTCGTTCTCTTTATTTGATTTTAATCGAATAAATGTTTGTACTACAGTCAAACCTGTGAACAAAGGCTACCCTTAGGAAAGACAAAATGTGACCTTTATTGATATGTGGCCTTTTTTTACGTTTTTTCTATATTATCAATGACAGTTTTTTAGCTCACTTAGCTTTAGTATCGATGAACATCCGGCGTCCATCGTCCGTCAACAATTAGTTTGTTTACACTCTAGCACCAACAGCTCTTAACCAATCATGATCAACCTTTATCACAATGTATATGGCCACAATGTCTCGGCCAAGTTCGATTATGGGCAAAATCGGACCAGAACTTCAAGAGTAATGAGCCCTTGACTTAGAAAATTCGCTATAGTTTAGCTTGTTTACACTCAAACTCTTTCATTTATTCACCGATCCTAATAATATTTTCAATAAATGTATATGACCTTACGGTCTTGGAAAGGTTCAGTTATGGGTGGAATCAAATCACAACTTCAAGAGTTATGGGCCCTTGGATTAGAAAATTTGCTACGTTTTAGCTTGTTACAGTATTATACCTTCATTGTTGGTTTTGATCTCTAAATCTACGTAAAAATGGGTTATACAAGATGGAAACTATATTACCTGGTCATTAATTATAGTGACTTTGTTCTCATGTGAGCTATCTAGGGACCTCATGTTAAAAAATGGCCTTTAATCAGATATGGCCACTAACACAGGTTTGACTGTATATGAAGTGTCTCTAAATGAATTATCCTTTGGAGATTGGGGATAATTATCAGAACTTAGTGTTCTTTCTAGAACTGGATTTGATGTTCTTCTTGTTAATGTGATTCATTCATTTTCATTTCCACCAACAATGAATTTTAGCTTGACTTTTTGAAGAATATGGAGAGCTATTGCAGTCGCCTTTGTTTTAGCGTTGCTTATGGTAAAGTTTTACGTGCAAGTGACTCAATTTCATGCACATATCTCAGTAACCACTTATGGCATTAACTTGAAACTTAATGTTAGTGGACAGACAAGTTAGATAACTATCGATAAATTATAAATACCGCTTCCCCTACATTAGTGCAAAAATAAGGCTGTTGCATTAACATTCAGTACTGGCCTGTTTTTTCTCTAAGCAACTGACAACTTACTTACCAACTGGTGTGAATTTGGTGGACAACTAATTTGGTATGACATCAAAGAAGTATTAGCGGATGGCGTAATAAATATATTGTGAGCACACTGGTAAAAATAACAAGTCTTGCGAGTCACTGTACTCAATATATTTCTATTTAATAATTGTTAAAGCCTTTGTTCTACCCCTAGATACAGTATAATCACATGCCTATTAAAAGATACAAATCGAAGACCTGATTTTGAGCACGTGAACGTCGCGACAGTCTTAAGGGGAACAACCGCGCTAGCCATATTTGTATTAGGACATACACTTATACTTGTTATCTCCCTTTTACGTATGCTCGATTACCGTTAATTGCCAAATTGTGTCATGTGTGAAAAGATGATTCTTAAAACATGTCGTGGACCTCAGAATTATATCTATGTACAATGTACAAGCTCAATTCTTAAATTATCAAGATTGAGCAGAACTTCTTTTAAATACAACTCATTAAAACCAGAAGTAGCTGGAGACCACATTTTAAGGCAACAAACATCAAAACCTACCCTCCGGATTGTTAGCCGTCACTTTCGATCCATTATGCCAGCCCTGTTGTTAGGTCACGTGACTGCTACGATGTCTGTCATCGCTCATGAAACACTCCAAAGGGGATGGAAGTTGTTCGTTGTTGGATGGCGTAGTACCGAACAGTGTCACAGCATTACAGGTTGTGCCAAATACACGCGTTGATTACAACTAAATTGCATTCAGCAATGCGAAATGGAACCCAACACTAGTAGCATTATGCATCCGTTTCTGGCTGGATTTACGAACTTTACAATGATGTTTATTCTACTACGAGACGATCTTGTGCACACACAAATATATACCTCGGTGGTTTCCGTCATCAACAAACAAAATGCATAGCCCCTTAGGAAAATTTTACACATAGGACAAAATCCCATATTCACAAATTTGAGTCATGGGGATTTTCTCCGATATATTCCGTCTAATGCTTTGTTGAATTCCTTGACTCTAAACGACATGATGCAGCAAAATGTCATTGTAGGCCCGCCTCCGTGGTCGAGTGGTAAAGGTCGCTGTAACCTCTCACTGTTATAGGGTCGTGGGTTCGAACCCCGCTACCGACCATGTCTCGTTTTGTGAGAAGGTAGGCAGTTGCTTACGGAGAATGGGAGTCTAGTACTGGTTCTTCCCAAGAACGATGGTTAGATGAACTGTCCGCATCATATGACTGACTGTTGAAAAGGAGCGTAAAACTCAATCAGACAAATAATCAAAAGGTCATTGTTTTCACGGTCATGATGTATCCTTTGTTTGAGCATCCCTATATTTACCTGTGTACGAATTTAGAATTTATATAACAGTAATACAAGATCACACTTAACACATCATTACATGTACGAGTAGATGTAGACCATTTTAGAACAAATGTGTGAATGACTTCACACCGTATGACAAATGCATTGTATTTGTAGCAATATACATGGTATATTTGGATTTATATTGACCATGCATTGACACCTATAAAAATTATGATAATGTTGCCTTTGAAGTATCATGAACTATTCAACAGCAACATCGTTATTCCTAACTGTGATTTAAATTGTTCCTGTCAGTAATCAATAGAAATAAAGGATTATGTTCCGGTGGAGAGGGGGGATAATTCACTGTAACTTATTCGTCGCTATTTCAGAATTTACAATAATGATATTTATACTCCACTCGTTTCTTATATTTGTTTCCTCTCATAAGAGAGGGTGTTATTCAAAGTCCTTGCTTTAATTTTAATTCATTTCTGAGAACATTAATTTCTTCTGATTGTAATATTCAACACTGGCATTCTGCGATCATTGTAGAATCTTCGTAACAGCCCTCATGTATAATTCTTGAATATCTTACTGCCAGTTTACATAATAATCCAACTTGCTTAACCTTGTCGCATTCATCATACTAGATTGTTAGAGATAGTGCATGGTACTGGTCATTATATTCGGCTGTAGATAAGGTTACACCATACCAGTCCTTCAACTTGGACCATATCGGCCACCTTGATTTAATGTTGATATGTTGTTTAACATTTTTAACGACCCATTCAACAGCTCTATGGTCATTTCAGAACCGACCAAAGAGAGAACCGGGCATTTATACAGGTTATTGTTTCTTTACCGTGCCCGATACCTACCCTACCCGTTTCAAGCGATTTTCTCAACACAGTTCTTGGGTCGATAGTTTGGACGGGGACACTGAAAAAGCGCCCCTGAAATATTGAAAGGCGGAGTCGAGATTTGAATCCATGACCATTGTTTTTATAGGTTCAAAATACTTTATGTTAGGCAAAATCTCGTCCTATTGTCCCTTAACTGGGAACCTTTATGTAATAAGTCACACAGTCACGTGGATGCCCTAGTGTTAGTCCAATTGTGAATTGTAAACAAATGCGCAAACTTTAATACAAGTGACATACATGTATATAATAAAGATATGTACATGATAACATACACAATGTGCTTTCCGTACTTTGACCTTTCTTTTGTCTCTGATAAAATTATAGGACAATTTAGGACAGGATTGTATTATCTTGTCATTCTCTGACTATCATTGCAAGGCCTCTTAACCAGTAAGATGGCATCCATCTTCGTAATTATCGCGTTTCTCGTTGGATTTATGTCAAGTCAAGCAAATGATAAGTGATTTTCCTTTATATTGTATGCATTATGTAATCATATGAATGCTTTATTTGTAACCATTATATCTAATATGTTTTTTGACTTTTTGATTTTAAGAATTAGTAAGGAAATAATTGTAAGTGCTACTTACAAATATACGATATTAGCTGAATATATTGTTGAGTTAGTTTGTTATTTAGATCCGGTGAGGTCAGAGGAAGCATTATTTTCAATAGAATTATAGTTATTGAAATCAACCCTTTTTGTCAAACCAGTGCCTCCGGGAGAATAATAAGCACAAAAGTTTTGTTCTCAAATGAGTCAGACACGTAGTATCATAAATGCATAATGTAGTATACATACTCGTATATAATAATCTAGAATGTTGTAGAATTTATACAGGACATTACGTGTTAAGTAAACTTTAAATGTTTGTATACAATTTATGATTTAATACAATACACAATGATGATACATGAAAAAGCACACTCCGTAACAGCATTCAGTGCAGGTACCAATTATTAAACCTAGAATTATGAACATTTCGTCATTTTCTTTCATCTTTTTATTGTTGATCAGCATATTACACTTATTTTCTGACTCATATTGGCAATAAAGTTTTATATTTAACTTCATGTACAACAACATTAAAGTACTGCCCGTTTTGGTATGGAATTAGGCCGTTTCGGTACTGGGCCGTTTTTTAAGTGGTCCGTTTTGACCCGCATTCCATGTACAAGTACAAGTGAGAAATTATCTTGAGCTTTGAATTTAAATTATTGTAATATTGACCAGTATTTCGAGATAATAATATTTATTCAGAACACATGACATCAATACAAAATATAAGAAGGTAAATAATTGAAAAACATAGGATAAATATTAGATAACCTATAAGAATTCTTTCATTACAAATTATCAAACATACATAAATAAGAATACCATGCCAATCACATCATATCATATTCTGGGATAACACAAGAAAGAGTAAACTCTTGTTTTCATGGTAGTCCCAGAAAAACTGATCGCAGATAAAAGGGTACCATCTAGATAAGTGTGAAGCTTCGGTGATATTCTAGCTCACATGTCACTGTATACAACAAATAGATATTCCCAGGAATGTAGAATAAAGTGAATATCATAATGATTGTATTATTATATTATTATTTTATTGAACAGTCAGGTTTAAGTGTGTCTATGACTTTTATTAACTACAGACCTGTATAAAAACGTCACAGTCGTGGTTTTCTACAGACATTACATCACGCGATTCTGTAATCTTTACCAATGGACGACCTGTTTCAAATGATAACTAATGGACATTCTTCTAATGCCCGGTCCCATTAAGCTCCTTCATATCACGTTATGTACGTTTCAAACATTTTCTAAACCATCCGTTCCTCATATTTGAGATCGCGGGCCTCGTCCAGTGGTAAGTTTTCTGCATTTGTAACCCGGCTGGCTATCTGGGTTCGATACCCGGTCGTCGCAGGTCATAACCCTTCCAAGAAAATTTGACAAAAGTGTCGATTTTTTCTCCACATATGGAAAAAGTTGCCGGTTTCTTGTGGAATGGTAAGTTAGTACTGGTTAGAATACCGGCTATGAAAACTGGTTAAGTGAATCGGCCGCCGTATTTATAACTGAATAAAATATTGAAAACACGGCGTTTAACCCAAATAAACATTTCTGATTTGAAACGTGAAAAACAATATGAATGTGTCAATGATTTCTCGATTCGGTTGCCTTTATGACGTTGGGTTATTTTCTTTATCTATGAATTTTCTTCTCTGTCCTATTCGCCAGTACGTTTTAAACGTTCCTTCATCATATGTCTACAACTGACTCGTACATTTGATAATATATTACAGGTGAGCTACAATGGCACACTTGATAAGCTTACGACTGTTTACGTTATGAACACGTATTTGTACGTTTTCAATTTCACGTATGCTAAACGTGTTTGGCGAGAGAAACTTTTGAGCCGTTCAAAAGTTTATCTCCTTAAATACGTTTTGCAAATGTTCCAGTACGATTTTTACACACTTCACGTTTCACATTACGTTTGTTCACGCTCTGTGTCAATTTTAAAACGCGTGATTAGCGATAACCCGATTGGACTGGGGCACGACAGTATATATATATTTCTAAACTTATTGACGTTTAGAAAAAAATCAACCTTTGACTATAATTCTTTTTCTGTACAAAGTTGATATAAATCGTGCTGTTTTATTTCTATAAAAGTATTGCTTATCTGCCCCAAATTCTCGGTGTTTTTATTTGAAATTACCATTTTAACATTTATTCCCAGCTAATCGGCATACATAATATAAAACAAGACATTTTTCCGAGTATTGAAATCAGCGAGCAATGCTAAAAGACGTGTATAAAAAGGTCAGACACCAAAGACAAACAAGTTAATGCTATTTTTGAATATCTCACGTGTCGATCAGACATTAGTGTATTATTATAGCGCTACACTCACGTGCAGCTGAAAATGTTAGCATTAATGACCATGACGCTATTCATAGTACTTTAGAAAATGTCTTTGACAACATGAATTAACGCCTACTATTTATTGACGTTATGATACACCATCAGAATGATACAACACTCAAATTAACTATTTTTCTTTGTTAGCATTTAAAACGGCGCGCATTCAATTCCAGCAATCCGATACCCCCTACCCACACCAATTGAACAGACGTTTCAAGTTATATGATTAATATTTTTCTGAGTGGATAGATAAGTACACTAATCAAGCGT
Organism: Lutraria lutraria; assembly: GCA_964023205.1. Taxonomy (NCBI): domain Eukaryota; kingdom Metazoa; phylum Mollusca; class Bivalvia; order Venerida; family Mactridae; genus Lutraria; species Lutraria lutraria. Next base: position 33,863,586 of record OZ026838.1, read on the forward strand.
TACCCGAGAACACTGTCACGGTGTAAATATAACCTAAAACATAATTATTCCTCGATCAATTTCTGTACGATTTCTGTAAAAGAGGGTCACGTTCCCTCTATTGACAGTAGCTGACGCACACGAGGTCATTATCGCTTCATCCGTAAACAAAGAAATAAAAGTTTCATCTTTACTACTGAAACCCTCAATACGTCACTATTTTTGTCTCCATAAGGCTTCGCTAATGTTGATTTACAATTTTAGTCGAACAAAAGATAATTTCAACAATACTCAATAAGTACTGAATGATACAGAACGTGTTTACTTGATCAGTCACCGACCGAAGCACTTCATGAACTTTCTCTTTTTTCAAAACTCATTTTTAAAAGTGCGTCTTGGGAAATTTAGTAAAGAATAGTTCACGATATTAGGGATCCGTGTTTGCGATATGTCGTCAGTTCCATGTATACAAGACAGCGAGATCAAGAGAATAAACTCGTTGCGTAAAGTACATTACGCATTAACTATATTAGGACAGTTTTAAATACTAGTAATGGTTGATTAACCTAATATTTTCCATGCTTTTAAAACCTACCAGTTAGATCAACTTCTGCAATAACAGTAACATTTTCATTTGTTAGAGCAAATTTGACATGTAATGTATTTAAAGGTACAAATGTAATAGCCTATAACAGAGAAGAACGGAAGCTTATTAATATTTGAAACAATTTCGGTTCATGCAAAATATCGTAGAACAACACATGCTTGCACTTACGCATTGGACAAACATTTATCTTTTGCACTCTTGCAAACAATCAGGTAATTTAAAGACCAGCCTGTGTTCCAATTGTAACCTCTCATTGATTGTGGGTCGTGGGTTCGAGTCTAGCTACAGACCATGTCTCTTTATGTCAGAAAGTAGACAGCTGCTTGCGGAGGATGGGAGGCTAGTACTGGTTCTTCCCAGGAACGATGGTTAGATGAACTGTCCGCCTCATGAAAATGACTCTGACTGTTGAAAAGGGGCGTAAAACCCAATGAAACAAAAAGAATGTGTACTACATTTAAGCGATTATTACACGCTTAATTTTTCCCAATGTGACTGGAGCTAGTCACTTTTATTCAGAAATTATCGACATAATCATTCAAGTGCTACATTATCCATAGGTTGTTACCTATGACGTCACTGATCAGTGCATGCACTTGTCGTTCTTTAAAGGATCGTCCCTTTTTATTGGTTGAAATGTTTAAGGCTTTCAATGAGTAAGAGTATTTCGCCAAGTACAGGTAGATGAAGAAAGTGATATTACGAAAAACATGAAGTTTTCATTGCCTAACAATAAATTTTAGATCATTTTGGTAACTTCATCTAAACTAAATACATTATTTACTCTACCTCCTTCATATATTCTTTCTACTTCATCTCTTAAGCTCGAAGCTAGGTCATCACCAGCGAACACTTTTGATATAATTTCTTGTTTATCTTTCTTCTTTTCCGTTGGATTCATTTTGATAATTCCATATATATTAACATTGGCGATTCAGATGTGACACTGACTTGTACTATCTATTTAACACCATCATCGTAATTATTAGTCACTCCTTAACCAACCTTTAATGTTTTCATCAACTGTAATTACTAGTTCTTCTTGAACATTAGATTGTGTGTTTTCGTCATAAGTTTGTTTTCTTTGGTCAGCCTCGTTTTCATACTTTCCTTGCATCGCTAGAACTGTTCGATCCTCATTACATCTAAACTCGGTCAATGCTACGAAAAGCTTTGGTTTTAGATAAAAAACAGTAATCCGCCATTCATACTTATATCTGATTATTCTAAGGCTGCCGGTCACTCACATGAAGACATAATTACCCATTCAAAACGCAACATAATTACAATGTCTGTCATGTGAAACCATCGAAGTACAGATTTGGATAAGACGCTTAACGTATTTAATTGATTGTATGACTTCACGTAAGTTGCTGAACGCACGTAAAATATGGTTATATCTCATGTCAACGCTATCAATGTTGATACTAGCATATACAATATTTGTAATTGAAAATATTGTATCTCTGTGTGTGGGGGTGTCTTGAGTACATTTTTTTTTATAAAATGCAAACATTAGAATGAATGTAGCACCGATGACGTGAGTTTTGCTTATTTTTTTCAGGCTTTTTGTTTGATACTTTGATAAATCATCTGCCTCACCAGGTGTGTTACGGTGATCTTGGATGTTTCAATAACGGACCACCATTTTTAGATCTACTACACAGACCCCTTTCAGTGGGCCCCGAGTCACCATCAACCATACAAACAAAGTTCTTACTGTTTTCCAGGTAAGTATATTTGAACATGTCTATTTTATAAATTTAAATACAATGTCATGTTAATAATTTATAGAGCCTTTTTATCAGTATTAGTAACTTTGAAGCACAAGCGAATTCAAACTCCTGAGACTGGTAGCTTGGTAAGCTCTCTTCATCCGAATCACTGTCTAGATAGCTTACTGTAGAACTTATAGGAGTCTTATTTTGAGATTACAATGTCAGAGTTACGCGAACGACTTTCTATCCATCAAAGCGACACATTGGAAGAATCACCGACTATCACATTATCGCTAGTGAAGCAGACACTCTGTTACTCGCAGTAAACATTATTTGCAGGCTAGAATCATCTGAACAAAACGGAGCTCTAAGGTCAAGATATTTCTTTCCTTTAAATGAAACTGTTTATCTGTGAAAACTGTTTCAAATCTTTCTAATTAGCGCTTCGACTGCCGTTGACATTTATAAGTGCACTCGCATGCGCCAACAATTGAATCTCTCTGTTGCATGCTTAAGAATAAATGGTGTCTGAATCAGTTTTGAATAAATGACTTAACCAAGTTGTGTCAGGATTTCAAAACATGTTATCTTCACTGTCGTGACTTATTTATTTCCACAAAATCTCAATAAAATTTTAATTCGTCGGACATTAAATTTTATCCCAAAGTCATTCGTCGGACATTAAATTTTATCCCAAAGTCATAGTCTAACTTCTGTTTCGTATTTTATTGCTGTGAACAGTTTTATCCGTCGAAATAAATTCCTTTGCTCAAAACAAAAATGCCGTCGGTGCTTGTAATGAAACTAGAGACATCTATACACTAAGTTACAAACTAGTTTAGACCGGTTTGATTGATTCACTGAAGATCGGCGATATCGACAGTTGTCATGATCAAGTGCAACTGGCATAGATACAAAATCTCCGGCTTGTAATTTGATTTATATAAATGATAACTTTGATCAGGGCGGCTTCGCCTGGCATCTTTCTAGTACAACATCGACCTCACTCAGACAGAGCTAATAAGATAACAATGTACAGAAGTATTCCACTTCTCACGAGCGTAGTTTGCAGAATATATCAGACGTTTATTCCTATTGTTGAATTGACTTAGATTGAACAACCATGTTTGAAGTTTCCATACTTTGTTCGACATGCCCCGTTTAAATGAATTTAGATTCACTATGCTTACAAGTTCATATTGATTCTTAGATGGATATACGTGTTTATGTATAATTCATGTTTGGACTATCAAACAGTTATCATTGAAACCATTTTTCATTGTGAAACTCAGAGATCACCCACAAGAACGAGTTCTAAATCCGTCTTCAGCAACTTCCTTAGAAACGTCTGGATTTATTAGCTCAAGAAGTACCAAATTTATTGTCCATGGTTTCACCCACAATGCACACAGGCCATGGGTGCAGAATATGACCAGAGAACTCCTTATTGCTGTGAGTATGAACCTCAATGATGTGAATATAGTCATTTCTGCGTTCAGTTTTCAAAGTCATCGTCTACACCATTTAGTATACTTACAAATCTGCTGGCTAATAATGACGAACGATCTGTGAGAACAGAAGACACTTCAAAGTCATTGACAATTTTGCATATATCTATGTAATTCTAAATATAATTAAACGATGCACAATAGATTAAAATAACACTGGCTAATTAGAACAATTTGTATTCATTTCAGGGTGATTTTAACGTAATTGCAGTAGATTGGCAGAAAGGTGCTGATCTGCCTTATGAACAGGCTACAGCCAATACAAGAGTTGTCGGTGCGCAGCTTGCTCGCCTGATTAAACAGTCAGGAGCCAGTGCTGAAACGTTCCATATAATTGGACACAGTTTAGGTGCTCATGTTGCAGGTTACGCCGGGGAACGTATTAGCCACCTGGCTCGTATTTCAGGTTGGTATATTTTCCTTATGTTTGAATAAGAAGCATGATCAACTATCATTCACATATTTTAAACTTCAGATAATACATGTTTATGTCTTTTCGAAGTTTAGGGATGATCGACGGACCAGTGGTAATGCGATGGACTACTAAACAAAAGGTCGTGAGCTCGGTTCGAATTTCTACTATAATGAACCAGGAATAACAATTCGAAAAGAGAAGGGATATGAATGCCTTGTTCTCCTGTATCTTATCTCCTCTGATGCGGCTCTGAAATAACCATATATACTTGTCGAATGGGTCGTTAAACAACACATAAATAAATTTTCGAAGCCTAGTTGCACTTTTCATAGACTAATCAAAATTTGTCATGCACAAATACACAACCTCGTTATTAATTAACAGTTTTATCATAATTTTTGAACCAGCATACAGTTTCCATTAAATGTTTAACTGCGAGAGATTAGTGATGAAATAAATTAATTCATTTTAAGGTCTCGACCCTGCCAGTCCTTATTTTGAAAATATGGACATCAAAGTGCGATTGGACCCAAGCGATGCTGACTTTGTTGACGTTATTCATACCGATGATGGTGGATTAAAGAACCTTGGATTTGGAGCGACACAAGAAATGGGACATGTAGACTTCTTTCCGAACGGTGGGACACAACAGCCAGGGTGTGCCGGAGATGCTGTTGATAAACTTGGGTCCACTACCTGGGCTGCCTTAACAACTTTATTCGATTTATATGGTTAGTTAAACATATGGTAAAATTGACTAAAATACCATCTTTCGGGCACAAACCATCGTTCTTGATATTGTCTTATTATCAAGATGTGAGCTAGAGGAAGTGGTCTTGATATTGAATTGGATGCTAGTAAGGTTAAACTGTAGGCGTACTTTTTTACATTTTGCTTTAATGATTTAAGCAATATTAAAAACACAAGATTTGTGATCAGCACCCAATTGTATAAACATTGGTTAACTTTAGCCACTGGGTTAATTTTCAGTGAGGATTGGTTAAATTTTTGGTGCAAGTTTGAAAGCGATTGCATAAAACTTATTTCAAGTAAGATTTCATCCAATTGCCTGATATTGTTTAGGTAGTGCTTAAGATCCTCGCTTTGTCTGTTTACTCGATGTCGTCTATAATTTTAGTCGTCATCTTGTTTAAGGTTTACTTTTGGTTAGCACCTTAACCCAATCTAAAATTTAACCCTGAAGTTTAACCAATGTTTATAATTAGGTGCGGCTAATGTCTATAAATTCAAAAATTCACAGTAAAGCATGCGTTATCTAATTGGTACACGTCCATTTTTTGCCACGTGAGAAAAGTCCAAAGTGCTAGTAGTTAAGTTAGTCTGTATTTTTAGTCTTGACTTTGATAAGGAAATAAAAATGAGTAAATTTGAAGGACATGTATTCAAGACAGACATGATAGTCATAGAATGCTAGTTCTATTTTCTAATCTGCCTTTAGTAAAGAAATAAATCAAAGTACTGGATGTACTCATGGAAAACTGCACTGTTTAACAATTACATGGCGGATGTAGAAAAACGTAGTACTTTGGTCCGCAACAAAATTCATGCGCGCCGAGAGAGTGACAGTTATGGCAAGCTGAACTATTATTCAGTTTCAAAAAAACGAGTACAAGTAATCCAGACAGATACCTCACACTTCTTTATATTGAGTACTGTCCTAAATTCTAAACAAACTTTTACCGTTTTTTAAAAAGCCACCACACCGTCTTGAATTATACACACCTACGTACATACAGGAAAAAATGCAAACACATATGTAAATAATTCCTAACGTTATAGAGAGGCCTCCAACTGCTCATCAGTAAAGAAGAACAACAATTTAAATGACATCATTTAACTCACAATATCGCAACAAAGATCATTATATTATAATTGATTAACTGATCTTTAATTTTTTTGTGTCAAGGACTATTTGACGAAAGGTCGTGTGTTCGAATCACGGTTCTGCCTTCCAATGTATCACGGACCATTTTCAGTGTGCCCATCCCAACTACTTAGCCAAGAACTGTGTCTTTAGAAGATCACAGGAAACGCACGAGGCGTGTTTCGGTGCTTTACATCTGGCACGGTAAAGAACCAGGAAAACTATTCAAAATAAGCCGAGTAGGGATATAAACGCTCGGTTCTCCTGTATCTTATTTCCCCTCTCTCTAGGGCGGTCATGAAATGACTATAGCTGTCTGAACAACAGATAACTATACATGTACCTTTAATTTTGTTTTTTCAGCATCGGAGGAAACCCTCGCTTGTAGTCATGAGCGCTCATACATGTATTACATCGAGTCCATAAATTCAGAATGTCCATTTACGGCGTTTGCCTGTCTCAATGCCGAAGTATTCCACAAAGGACATTGTTTGAGCTGTAAGCATGATGATTGTCACTCGAGAATGGGTTACCATGCCGACCAGTACAGCACCAAGGGTAGTTTATACCTGGAAACCGAATCAAGGCCGACTTTTTGTGGTACGAAATTTTTTTTAATCATAATAAAGATTCCTTTTTTCTGATGCTTAAGTATGGACAAAGGCTCTTGTACCTAATTTCCTCGATACGTATCATCGTGATTAAGCCATTTCAGAACAGCAGAATACCGATTGACTTTACCACAGGGACATGTTGTTCTAAAACATCGATGACTATCGCTGATCAAACACACGTTTAAATTAACGTCGAACTAATGAAAGAAATGCAAAAGTATGATAAAACTCGGATATAGTGAGGAATCTTCCACAATGATGTACAGTCAAACTTGTGTTAGCGGCAACATCCGAATAAAGGTCACCCTGTGAATAAAGACCATTCATTCATAACAGTAATTGCTTATTTAGAACATAATGAACTCAGAATAAAGGTCACCTGTCAATAATGACCATATTATGTCTTTCCCAAAGGTGGCCTTTATTCGCAGATTTGACTGTATTTATTCCCCACGAATATGCCATTCTTTGTTTCAGTCTTTTAAATATAGTAAATATGTATATACTGGAGTATGATTCTAGTCCCAAGGAATTAACTTTACTAAAGCTTCTTTGTTTGGTGGTAATGGTCCCTTCCAAGTAGCATTTGGGCTATTTAATGTTCCCAAATATAAATGGGGAAATTCCCAGTGAACATTTAAAAACAGAATTTCAAAATTGGACGTAAAATGACAAAGTTATGACCATTTTTACAAGAAGTATAGTAGACCAGAGAACTAGATATATTTGGCATTGTCTATTGATAAAAATTCCCAATAACCTAGTTGTCACGACTCCAAAATTTCCAATCTGATCGGACCCGGACTGCGTTAAAATGTCAAGACAAACTTAATTAAAATACCAGACGTACCATCCACGATATAGGGAAAGGGATTGCAACGAACTAAGGGCACCAAATCAATGTTGGTGTACTATAAGATCCAGTAAAATCTCGATTATCCGAACTCGGATTATCCTGATGTTATCCGAAAATGATTTTAGGTCCCGATTTCCCACTATGTACATTTTTTTGTATTTCAATGTAAATGACCCCGCTTATCCGAATCGTGTTATCCGAAACCATGGATTATGCGAAATAATATTTCGGTCCCGACGATTTCGGATAATCGAGGTTTTACTGTATGTATGACGTGTTAAATGATTAATATGCCTTTATTAACTAGATTACAACTATCTCATCAACATAAGCACCATCAACACATTTGATGGAATGTTGACCTTGACCGTGACCGGATCCAATGGAACAATCGGACCAAAACCGTTAATGGAGTATGTCTTTGTTTATTTACCCTAAATTAATGTATATATAGCTCGACCATGTGTTTTGGGTCCTGACGGAAGAATACACTAAATCAACTGGGGGATGTGGATAGTCGGAACATAATTATGTTATTGAGTAGAAGGCGTTTACGGATAATAAATTCAGCACAACAGTATGTGTAAGTGTCGCTGGTGCGGTGGATAGAACCTACAGGCATGAGTTCAATTCCAGACTTGTTCCGAATATCCATATCTCCAATTTGACGTGTTAAATTGTTCTGAGCAAATTCGTTACGGCTCAAAACAATTTGGTCATGCTATAATTAACACTTTTCATAATCACTGTAAGCAAGAATACACAGTCGAGCTTGTACAAGCGACCATGTACTCGTGCTGAGCGAGAAATATGAATTTCGTCGAGACTACTTATACTTGTGATAACAGTGGAACTTTGTTTTGTTCATAAGTTACACCAGATATTGTTTTGTACATGTGCCACGCAGTTTAGTGCGTTTTTTTTATTAAATACGATTTAAACGTTTCTCGTCTTCTTGAACCAGGAACTTACGTAATCAATATTTTATAATGTACCTTTAAGCTCCATTAGCTTTTTGAATGTTAAAAATAAAGTAGTTCTTACTTTACCAAGAAAGATATCTTATCAGTGAAACTGACTTTTACTTGTAATAAAATACTCCTAAATTTTCTTTTTAATCACGAAGCACAGTACAGTATTTTTTCAATGATATTGCAAAAAAATGAGAAAAGCACCTGACAACATGTTTACGAGATGTGGCTAAAGAAAGGCATTATGTATAAATATTGTATTAGAGCAAATAAAATATACTTCTTATACTTTATTATCAGTTTATCTATTGTTCTGTATTACTAAATTCAAAAGCTAATGGGCCTTTAAATAGAGGATTTGGAAGTTTTAACAGAAAAACATTTCTATGAAAGTTCATTCATCCTACTGGCTGAGTACAATGGAGCTCAAACTGTTATATGTTTAAAACAATACAGTGGTTGTTATGTTTACACTGCAAAAACGATGAAATACACACAATAAATGACAAAGATGGTGTGATAATTAATTGCAGGAAGAATGAACCGTACCTGAGAAATTCGATAATTAGCAAAGGGTTCTGGAGTCGATCAGATATCGGTAAAATGGAAACTCTCTCACTACATTATGAGAAAATTGGTACGATAATTATCTCCGGGTCCTACCCCGATGACTGGCACCTTCTTGGTATTTCTATTTGGCAGGCTGACCACCAGAAAAGGTAATACAAATGTATCATATAACCAGTATTATATTATGATTTGGCTACTATTTCGCTGAACTATAACTGTCGGTGTTACCAGAGACATACATGTTATCAAAAATGACCTTTATGCTCAGTGTGGCCTTTGTTTGGAGGTGGCAGCTAACATAGGCTTGATTGTACATACAAAGTGCCTATTCTATAGTCGTTTGCTTCCCCCATTCAGGTCTTTCATTAAAATAGTTCATTTCAATTTCATTTGTTTTATGTTAAAACATAATGCAGACAAACAGACAGTCATATTACTCGATTAGGATATACAGTAAAACCTCTCCGGAGCGGCCCTCTGCAGAGCAACAACCTCTCTATAACAACCCCTTCAAAACTTCCCTAAGTTGATATTTACTGTAAATTTAACCTCCGTAAAGCAAAAACCTCTAAACAACGGTCAGTATGTGCAGCTCCCACAGGGTGTTGCTCTACAGAGGTTGTACAGTACATGCAGTATTAAACTTATTTGACCTTCACTGATTCTTTCAGGACTGGCTTTAACGCGTACCATAAGGAGATTGATAACCACAATACAACCCTGTTCTGCGCATACGGTCACACATGTTGATGTCTTATATACAGAATAAAATACTTCTTCAAGTCCATGTGTTTTATATATCAGTTACATTCATTTAAAAGTTCAGAACGTGAAATTAATGTGTGTGGTTTAACGCACCTTTGTGAACGCAGCTAACGTCATATGAGGCGAACAGTTCACCTGGGAAGAACCAGTACTAGACTCCGATTCTCCGTAAGTAATAAACCTACACATAAAGAGACATGGTCGTTAGCTGGGCTCGAACCCACGACCCTCTATAAGTGAGAGGTTACAGTGATCTGCAGTCAGCGACCTTAACCACTCGACCACGGACGCGGGACTTGAAATTAATATGTACATGTATTTTTACCATGACCTATTTTATGTGTGCCGAATTTATTGTAGCCCTTTTCAATGTTTTTAACGTAGTACCAAGTGTCAGGGACATTTGGCATCGTTTCAAATTTTAAGGAAATATTTCAGTCTTACATCTGGGTAGAAACATCGAGCTTCCGCAAGCTATAGCTTTTGAAACATTTGAAATATGTCTAGTCGGTTGGGGTTCGAACTCATAACAGTAAGGGACTGGTGTCCATAACCACTAGACCATAGAGGCCCCGTAAATATGTATCGTCTGTAACTTGCAGTGAAAAAGCACTTCCGCGATGTAGGACCATGCGTTTAATTACAGCGATTTTTACATTTTTTTGTTTCGTACCTTATTCTAGCTACTAGTATAGGTTTCCGGTACAAGTATATAATATTAACAAAGAAATGCCTTCATACCTACCCACAGTAACCACAAACTGTCTTTTTTTACGGATGGCCTAATTGGATGTGGTGTATCATAGTAATAAGAAAGACAATATAAGTAAACCAACGTACCCGATGCCTGAGTATTAAAGTAGTTAAATTCTCTAAGTATGGCACATACGGGTACTTGACTAAAAAAAAAGAGGAAAATGTCCCCATACGCATCACATGACTGACTACTAGGAAAAACGTATTAATTAAGTTATTATCATTATTACCGTCAATATCATTACAGTTATCTTTGTCATCATTATTGAAATTATTACACATGATTATCATGATAATAATCATCTTATCACCATTATCATCAGTACGCATGCGCATATCCTCGCAAATGGTTAATAAATATTTACTCGTACGCCCAAAATCTGAACATTATATTTCTGCAACTAATTAACTTGGTCTCGAAGAAACTTCATTTCTAAATTGTGTAATCACTATTAAGTATTCGTACATGTATAACAGTGTCAATGAAACTAGTTTTACACGTTGACTTCAAATGATCGTTTTCCATATGAACTAGAACATATATTAATATAACATACCTTTAGAACAAAAGTATTGAATTAGTATAGATCGAGTTATCATAGAAACAATTTGACTAAACATTTGTCAGACCCGAAATGAAAGATATGTACCAATAAAAGAAAATACATGTATAAACAGTAACGTATCGCTGCCAGTAACCGTGCATTACCTTGTACGGCTTCTGAAATAAATACATGTACAATCAAACTTCAATCAATCATCACGTTTGAATCGCGTGCGAGGTTTCCAAAAAGAAGGTCAACAATTGTGTCACGACTTTTAAACAACCTGATACTAGAGACAATTGATTCACTTATAGCAGACTTCAAAGTTTGAACTAAAACATTCTGAGTTCAGATAGATAATGTCTTTTGTGACAATTAATAGACGCCCTCGATGAATCTAGGGCACGAGTTAGAGGCAGACGCTGCTGTTCTGAAAATAGGGTCACCGATAACTGGGAGTGTATCGATAATCATGCATATTCACAATAAAGCGTTAAACTTTCAGCTATGTTGTCTTTCAAATGATACGCACATACACCGGGACTATTCTATACTAAACACACTAACTCCGCGCTTGATCAGTACATTGCAGATTCGAAACCCTGATTAGATTTTTCCATCCGTTTTCGTCGATATTGACGACGATGTCAGTACATTAATTCGTAAGAATATCAATGCGCCGTGGGCTGATAATTCATTGATATTGTCACACAGAAAACACCAGGAACTGTTATCGACCAGCCTCCGCCGATATCGTGAATAAATTTCCAATCGTCTGCAAGAGCCTGACGATTGATCGCCTGCTGAAGCCTCGTTCTGAAAACGAGTATGATTTATGCACAACTTCCATTCCCTATAGAAACGATGTATATGAAATGATAATCTTGCCTATTAATATTTGTGAAGAAATGAATGAAACTAGGAATATTTGATTGTCTTAGAAAATTATATACATTTGTAACTGATTTTGAAAATGACGCGATATCGAATCGCGAACTCGTTCTTTGTGTGAATGGAATTATCCCGTTATTAACCAGTGGGTGCTCTGTGATTTAAATATTTGGAATTATTTAATGTTCCATTAACGGTAGGTATTCAGTATGATTTTGAGTGTGCATTTTGTACGTCTTCTGTAATATGCATGTAACCTAGAAACGGAATTATCATTTATATATGCAGGAGTACTGTAATGTATTGATACGAACTGTTACCTTTATTCAATGTATTGCTAGAATCGATTAATTCTAGATTTTCTATCTAAGCAGCATATTCCACATTACTGAAAAAGATATTATTGGTGGTAGTATTACAATACTATTTACAACACCAACATTACTTGACTAAGAATCGACTTACGGCAATTATTGCATTCTTTGAGTAATGTGTCAGAAATAAATAAGCGTACGTACGATCAATCCTGTACTTTTCCAGTTTACATGTACTAGTACATATTTCTTGCGTTGTGTATACAAGGCATATGTACTTACTGACAGTTCCTGGCTTGATTTGTTTTTTTAGAGACGAAGCTTACATAAAAACAGAGCTGGTGCCACTCACACTCGATTAATCTGTGGGCTATTTTATATATTTCCAACCATTGATGCTGTGTAAACATAACTGTTCTGTTTAACACAACTGATGAAAAAGCCAAGTCGGATAATATAGTACTGTGCGTAATCAATACCTCGGTCCTCTATGAGAAAAAAACTTGAAAGCAATATGCTGTTTGAGTGTACACATGTTTGTTATAGAAACTTAATATACACATATAACACACTATATTGATTAGTGTAAGAATTCATATGAGTTTTATATGTGTGTGAATGTGTCGATGTCTATATTTCCTTGATTAATTGCTTGACTAAATATTGTTTACATATAAGATTTGTGGCTGATCACAACTTGGTATTACCGTAATAGATATTAACCCATATATTTTTTTCAGTCACGAAACATCTGTTTTCACCGGTAATTGAATTATTAAATAACAACACAGTTGTATACCTTCGCCATGTTTTTGATGTATTTTTTTCATGGATTGTAATGAAATATTCTGCAGTAAACTCGGAAGTTAGATCTTCCGGTCTTTTACAAGTTTATCTTAAAACTTAACGAATATTGTAAATTCATGGTAACACGCCCATCTTTTCATACTAGAGAATTTTAAATATTTCATTCTGAATACAATGATTAACCTGCTGCATAAGAATTCGTATCTCAGCGATTTCCATTAATTTTGTGTAATAAATGTATGTTGAATATAATTCCATGTAGCGGTAGTTATTTTGAAGGCTATGATTATGTACTATAATTTCGACACGGTTTATTGCCCAAAGATTTGAAAAGTAAAAATTGATACTATAGTAAAATAGTTAACAACACTGAAAACCACGTGGGGAAGAAGGGTGGATCACGTCTGGAATGTAAACGACTCAACATGAATGTGTAATTGCATGCCGGTATTTCGTGGTATGCAACTTTCGGAATTACATGCAAAATCCATCACTTTTTTTGTTGACTTTTCATTTAACAGAACAATACAGAACAGAACGTATCTTTTATTCTCTCAAGACATGTATAAAACATTCTAGTATGAGTTTTTTTTTATATAAAACATATAAAAGAAACGCGAAATAAACAGTTACAAATAAGAAATTCAAAATAACTATATTGTCATTTTTCTATTACTTTTTATTGCGTGATAAAACACCGAGAACAAATTATAAACGCATATTTTTGTATGTTTAATCGACCAAGCTTCGAAATATCTGTATTCATGTATAAAGTTTTCGGATTTATTAAATAATACCACTTAATTAAGAAGTAAGTTACTACAGTAACTGTATGTTAAAACAGGTAACAATTAACATGTAGTGTACATCACTTTGGAAGTGTCATTGAATATGATTTAGACCACAGACATGAAGCTGAGTATTTTCTTTATTTTTGCACCTGTCTCAGTGAAGGAAATATTTTAATTGTTCATGGAATATTACTTAAAGCAAATAAGAAAGGGCTGTGAGAGTTAGGGAGGAGAGAGAGGTCAATGGAAGAGAGGGGCTGTAAAACTTTGCAGGAGAGAGGAGCTGTAAGAATTTGTTGGAGAGAGACGAATATTGGAAAGAGGGGCTGTATGACTTTTTGGGAGAGAAACGAATGGAGGAGGGGTGGGAAGGGCGATATGAAAGAAGCGAGATGGAGGAGAGATGGGCCTATAAGATTCTGGGATGAGACAGATGAATGGAGGATGGAGGGTCAGTGAGACCTAATTGTGACGAAAATATTAGTAGGGCATAGGAGGAGATATGTGAAGGAAGAAATGAACTGAGGAGGGAGTATTTGAGGGTGAGAGAGACGAATGGTACATGGCAGGTAGGGGAGTTGTATCAGTTTTCCGATATCGTTATATATATACATGTATTCTAAATTTCTAATTACTAGTAGTCATAAATAAATCGAATATATTATATTACAGATGTCGGTCATCTTGATATGTATCATATATCCAACCTTGACCGCGAAACTACTGGTTTGTTTACTAGTATTTAAAGGTATGTTTGTTCTTTGTACATCAGTTTTTACGTGTTTTTAATTATAAATATAACAAATAACGAAGCACAAACAGCATGTGTCACTAAGGAATATGCTGTTTTCATTTACCAATCGTTCTAGCGATGTTTGAATTAACGCATTGGCTTACTGGGAATTAAATTAATAACCAGTATACAAACTAAATATACAAATTAACAGCTACTCCTGTTAGCATTGCCAGTTATTGAGTAAGTGAGGAACATGTTGTATGTCAGTTTTGGCTTTGTATTACATGTACATGTAATTAAACACAGCGTACTGATGGCATAATTAGCATGCATAATATATGCGTCTTAGGTTGGCATACTTTCTACAGAAATCATTGTTGTTTTTATCGTTACAAAGTATATACACAGAGAAGGGTATACATACATCAAGAATAATGTAGTTATTGATTCGATTCTCCGGAATTCGCGGATTTTAGCATCTTCAATTAAAGCTAAATGTCCACATCGGGGAGAAAAAATCTAGTTTTAGTCTCGGAAGTAATTTACATTCTATGAATCCTAGATAATTGTCTTAATGGAGATTGTGTTTCTGCTGTAAGGAGTGTCTGACAGGAGGCATAGAAGGAATTCTGGCTGTAAATACACTATATATTATAATGTATGTAGTGTACGAATGGAAATTGTCAAAAATTGATGTACAAAATGTAGAATAGAATTGAAGAAAACTTCGCGATCAAATTATCTCCACAAGTATTTGTGTAAAATTGTAATGCTGATCACACGTACATGATATACAATGTAATTATATTATAATACTGTCAGTTATAGTCATATTGAGTACACGCGTATATAAATTTATACATGTATATATACCCCAAAGACATACACATACATAGGTATATATTGTCAACTGTGTACAAGTAAGGATATGGAAGACGAGTTTCATCTCATTATATCGAAATCGCTTATATCGAAATCCCGCTTATATCGAAGTAAAGATAAAGTCTCGATTATTTCTATATACCAATATCACGGGCCGAAGCAATGCATCAAACCATATTGTTGAAACCGTCAATGTTTAAATATTTAGAATTATCGACTTCTTAGAAAAAAGCAATTGTTGATCTAGGTTTCTTTAGTTCTAAAAGAAGCCATAAAATTGAAAATCTCGAAGAAACATCATATTTAACGTCTGTACATTTTCACTCATGATAAATTGATCATTTTAGTACCATTAACTATCCATGTACTGCATGAATTATTGTATAATGTGTATATAATATATATACAAATGTATATGCAGATTATGTACTTACGTGCAAATCAAATGAATATTCTGTTCAGTTCTGTTCTGTATTTATAACAATATACTAAACAAAGCGTATAACCACACATTACACTGTAAAAATGCGACTTCTCGGCATTTTCTCAAAAGGTGAGCATTGATCTGTTCAACCAAATGTAAATAAGATACAGATTTCGAAAGTTCTAAACTGGTAAATTACATGCATTTTTTAAAATTTTGGAAATTAATTAAAATTCTCATGAATATTTGGAATGAAATGTATTACCCTCTGTCACATAGATTTTTTTTTGTAGCATACCACGATTCTTCAAAATATGCAGTAGTGAGTTTGTAAGTTTTGTTCTGTGAATAAATGTGTGTTTCGCATAAACCATTTGAACAAAGATCTGCACGTGACACTTGCCTTCATTTAGTACTTAATAACATGAATTTAATAATCTGCAATGGAGGTTAATGATCCTTACTGTTTTACAAACGTCATTATTATAATGGTTATATGATACGTACTAGTGGTCCCATCAAGTGGTTCTATGATACTATCTGGGTTAGTGTGACTAATGTCATACACAGGGGTGTACCTTCATAATATTATGGTCATTAGGTCATGTGTCTACACATTTTTTTTTTGCTAAAAAAGAAGCCAATAATGTGAACTGATATTAGACGCCTTATGTGAAAATAAATAAATTCTATTTAAGAGACCCTGGTGAAAATAAACCAATGAATTCGATCGATCTAATTTATTGTAAGATTTGATGAAATATATAGATAACAACGACAATATTGTTATTCTCCTATTCCATTAGAAATAAAATAAACAAAACTTATCCCCCAAACACACACACGCACACAGACACTAAGTATAATGCGATTTATTCGCCTAGCTCAAAAGACCATTGATCAATTTACAAAATTACCCCAACATTACGTGTTGGTGTTTATATTTTTGTTAAGTATATTATATACTCGTCAAAACTGATTCTTAACAAGCTATGCCACTGCCACTAACTGGTCTGAGTTCATATCATATAACTGACTGCGGTCTGATCGCGTGAATTATGGGGTTTGATGTAGGAGTGATTTGCACCGCTGAATACTAAGTACATGATAATATTATAGCGCCCGTTATCCGTTGTAATTTATATAAACATATGGATAATATATAATATTTATTCTAAAGATCGACAGATATTTTTTCTATAAACGCGTATGTGATTTGTTACGCTAACAAGTTCCAAAAAGGTGTTAACATGAGTTCGTTTTTTTTTCGAAGTTAATAATTAATTAGAACAGATTTCGCGTGGTTGTACGGTTGTACTAGATCTGTTAAAACACGTGGGTATTTAATTTATGATATCACTGCATATTAACAGTCAAGGTGCGGTATGGTGTAATATCATTAACGAATATCTCTGTAGTAATATAGCGATAGACATACTATATGTGTTAATATTAATTCCTGAATTTTGTTTGAACTACAGTCGTGTTTGTGGTCAAAATAATGGTACATTTCGGTGCGCAAATGTTACATTCAGTCGTGATATATCAGTAAACATTACATAATATATATGTGGTATGTGGTGCTTATACATACTCAATTATGCATGTAATTAAATAGTTTTTTTAAGTCTTGCTTTAACCATTATTTTATAGGTCTGTAAAATAATAAGTGGCATATGAGGGCAGGTTTTTTTAATATACATCCATTATATTGGGGGAAAATCAAGACATAAAATTACATGACAAACCCCTTTTTGGTTTAAATATGAACAAATAAAGTGATAAATAGAGACAATATCGTGGATACGTTTACTTTTTTTTCAATCCGTATACTAAGTAAACCACACCATGGAATTGTACGTGTACTTTTATTTCATGTTCTAGTGCTGGTCACGTGTCCTATGTTCGTAAAATGCTTAGATAAAACGCAATCGTAACTGTAACTGAGAAATACGCACTTTTCTTTAGACAAACGCCGTGGAGTTCCGTTTGAATAAAACGCATAGCTACGCCTGAGGAAATAAAAACATATTCTGCTTCAGGTGGAATACAGTTACAACTTTTTATTAATCAATCATAAAAAAACAACCCGAACAAAGGTGTGAAGAACAACTACAAGTATTCCTGGTTAAACGTACCTGACTGAACTGGTAGCCTTTGTATTCAATTAATATGCATTTAATTGTAAATCTCTCGAGACAAAATTTGCTATAAGCGCACAGGTTGATTTATAGATAACACGTCGGTGTTATCGCATAAAAATTGCTGGTTCTTCTGTCTGTTATATAAGCGCTGTAAGAACCAGTGGGTGGTATGGGAGCTTAGCCCGCCCCATAATTTCGGCTGTAATTGTAATCAAAAGGGGCTTATCCGCCCCTTATTAGCCCACGATCAATAATTAGCCTCCCTAATCTAAACTTGCTTCCAAAGGGCCTGCAGTAAATTAATTAATGCTTTTTATCACTGTAATAATTCTTAGTTTATATTTGCTTCGAAACATCTGGCCGCCATATTTCTCGACGTATAATGAAACTTCGTAGACAACTAAAGTAGTGTCAGTAATTAAATTCATGATGAAACTTGCATCGTTACAGATAAAACCCAAGTTACATACGAATCAGATACGCCGTCAATTAATATGTTTATAATTTTCTATGTACAATGATAATCACATCTATAGATTAGTTTTGTATACATTTAATTCTAAAATCAGTTAGAACACCAGGTCCTCTAACACCAGTCGTGGTATAACTTTATGTTCTTATGGGTGGATTAACCTAGATGCAATGTTATATTCTCAGGTTATCATCGCGTTTCTATGAATTCATTCTACAAAAGTCGAAACATTTCGAAATGATCAAAGCCCAAATCAAATGCCACCGAGGAGTTTAATTGTTGATGCATGTTCCGCTGACCAATACTAGTATTGTATATCGCTATGTATAATTATGTTCTTAAATTCTTAAAAAGAAGTGATTGAATATATTTCAATCGCATTCACAATCAGTAACTTTATTCTGTCGTGAATAATTTATGTCTTGTTTTATTTCCGCTTTTTCGCCACGGCAATGCGAAAACACGACACAGTTTGACTTTGTCGTCCCTTATTGTTTTCCCATTTTCGCATTTGGTAGCGAAAATACGACATGGCGTAAATCAGCCAGCATCCAACGGATTGCATGACAGTAAAGCATAGTAAACGTGTCGATAAATCTAAAAGATCAATATGTTATTTATTAAGTGCAAACTACATGAAG
Organism: Lutraria lutraria; assembly: GCA_964023205.1. Taxonomy (NCBI): domain Eukaryota; kingdom Metazoa; phylum Mollusca; class Bivalvia; order Venerida; family Mactridae; genus Lutraria; species Lutraria lutraria. The sequence goes on from OZ026838.1 coordinate 33,882,877, forward strand.
TCCAAAAATCAACATTGATACACAGAGATGGATGGTGAACAAACACGGGCCTATCAACAGGTTAATTTCAAACCCTTTAAATACACTTAGTACATGCACTGTATAATTTCAACCCCTTAGATAAATTTAGTGTATGTATTTGTATTATCATAAAATATTAAAACGAGCACCAGCCACTTATCATGTACATTATGGACCTTCTCCGTGCGTGAGATGTATTTAGGTTAGTGTAAACGTATTGTATATGAATTACTCTTGTTTGCTTTTATTACTATTTATTTTGAATGAGTATGAACTTTGTATTGCTTGTACAGCTATATTCATATACATTGTTTATTTCTGTTCGTCCATCTTGTAATACAATCAATGCAAGTGTATTTGTATTCTTGCGGAAATAAAACATTTCTTCTACTATCATACATCGCACGGGTTTTCGTGTCACAAACGCAACATTCGCGGTAGCAAAATCCTTATTACCAGGAAATGTGTGTCCGTTCACGTGACAATCGAGAAATGATAAAATCCAGTATCCGTGGACTCATTATGGCACAGTTATTGGAAAACAGAAGAGTCGCATGGTTTGAGAAACTAGGTCAGTATACTTGTCACATCATCATCGGCTTGATGAATTTCATCTCTATAATCAATAACGTGTATTGTGTGGACCAGAGTATGACAAGGTTAGCAATCAGTACACGATTTACTCGTGTCATAACAAGATCTGATGTCGTTTAATATGTTAATGCTATTCCCACGAGTAGGCCATATTACAAGAACGTCGACGATCAGAGATTAAAACGATGTTCAAAACTCATTCTTATAATTAGTTTATCTTAGATCGGCCTTGTAAAGTCTTTTAATGTATTTGTTAGAATATGTGATAAATAAGTGCAAACGCACTAACTTTTAGAACTTTATTCTTTCATATTTTATTCAAGTTTTAGATAAAAACTCGTTGCACTTGTTTCAACTCTGACATAAACTACGAGAGAATTCATTATACAGTTTTACATTTTTTATTCGATTCTATTACGTAGCGCAAAATTACTCAATCCGTTTTCTATTGATGAACGATAATCTAACATAAATAATTAATAATTTACATTTGTTGCTTTTACTCTTCTGCAAGTAAGATCCTTTAATTAATAAACATTGATGTTAATACATAAAAGTACATATAAAATAATGTACAGTTAACCCCCTGAAAACTGGAATTCCCTGAAAATCGGACATTTATTTAAGTCTCATTTTTTTATCAAAAGTTCTGTGAAAACATGAATTCTCAAAAAAACGGACTTTTGGCTAAGTCCGGTTTTAATGGGTTTTATTGTATACTGTAAAACAACCATTTTATTAATTAAGACCGGTTTTTATAACATTTTATCTTGGTATTGAGAGCTCATCAATTCTAAGTCTGATCCAATTGTAGCCGGAGTACCGATATTGTACTGTAAGTTTGTCTTAGTATATGGTTAGTTATTTTAAAGGCCCATTAGCTTTTTGAATTTAGTAATACAGAACAAAAGATAAAATTATAGTTAAATATAAGAAATATATTTTATTTGCTTTAAAACAATATTTACACAATGCTTTCCTTTAGCAACATCTCGTACAAAAAAATGTGGTCAGTTGCTTTTTCTTATTTTTTGCGATATTATTGAAAAAAATACTGTGCTACATTTCTATATGTACTTCATTATTTAAAAGAAAATTTCGTACTAAAAGTACTTATTGCAAGTAAAAGTCAGTTTCACTGATAAGACATCTTTCTATAGGTAAAATTGGACCTACTATAGTTTTAACATCTAAAAAGCTATTGGGGCCTTAATTAGCGAATATTGGAAACTAAAGTTTAAAAACCATGCTTTATAATAGTCTTGTGCAATGTATCACACGATATCATCGTTGTAAGTTCAAAGCCTTAGTTTACTCAGGTGCAGAAACAAATAATACATTAAGAAGGTGAGATGGATCATTCTACTTAGTCACGCCCGGGTTCCTCGTGCAAGGTCAAAAGCGAGAAAAGGCACCCAACAAAATGTATTTTACACCGGTGAACAGTTTCGCACATGGCATTAATTCTTTGTTATTGCTTACAATATCGGGGGCTCAGCGCTACACTGACGTAACGTGTTCTTATTTCAATATGAGTTACGACACTGTTGCGTTAAACCCTAGATATGTCCTGTTATATTATATAAATATATTTAATTTCGGTTACACGTTCATCTAATTTCAAAACAACAACTTTTTTACTACCACCGTGAAATGCATACAGCTACATGTTGAATTCCTGCGAAGTGTGTATTTCTTACAATTCTTAAACGTATTTCACCCGGCTTACATTAACTACTATGTTATATTTTCAACCTTATTGATAAGCCAACTGGGTAAGACTATTACACACGCCTCCTAGGTCGAGTGGTTAAGGTCGCTGACTTCAAAACGCTGTAACCTCTCACTTATAGAGGTTCGTCGGTTCGGGCCCAGCTACCGAATATGCCTCTTTATGTGAGAAAGTAGGCAGTTTCTTACGGATGATTGTAGGCAAGTACTGGTTCTTACCAGGAACGACGGTTTGGTGAACTGTCCGCCTCATATCACACTGACGGTTGAAAAG